>OX411307.1:44575977-44743974 GCA_948150685.1 Rhaphigaster nebulosa
TTTTTTTTTTTTAATTTATCGTAATAAGACAGATACATTTGTGAAATTATATTACATTTTTCCTTTTACTATTTTTACATTTGTACTTTAATTATTGTCGATATGAACAAATTCGTGTGTATGATTTATGGCGGTTTCTTTTTTTTTTATTCCCCACAAAAATCACGATCATTTATTTTTATTTTTTTTTCTAACCATATTTACAGCAATCGACGAAAGCAACATAGTCAAACAATATTACGTTGGTTTTATTGCCTAGTTCAACAAATGCGCCTTATCCAATACTGAAAAAGGCCTTTGTCCTATTTCTAGGAGAGGATTACATTCTCTGTAGGTCTAAAGTAGCAATAAACACATTTGTTGAAATTATTCCTTATCGGATTTCATTGAAACCCATCATGAAATGAATTTCAATCGAATCCACTACGACTTCTTTAGATTCTATTCTGTCCACTGATTTTCTGATGTCTGTTTTTTTTTGTATTTTTTGATCTACTTAAATTTCTATTATTTCATTTTGGTATTTTTTAGATTTCTTTCATTGTGATTTTTGTATTTTATAGGGTATTTCAGTAATCCAACTTTTTGTATTTTTGCAATAATAAATACTTTAAAAACTATATCTTTTTCTCATTAATACTGCACCAATTTTACTAATTTATGATATGATTTATATATTTATTTATGATTTATGTTTTTATTTGATTTTATGTTTTGATGTATTTGATTTATATTTTTATTTAGTTGATTTATGTTATTCATTCATTTTTATTCATGATATATATATATATATATATATATATATATATATATATATATATATATATACATATATATTATTATAATTTATGGGATGACTGTGAACCAATTGAACCCAGCTCTGTATTTGGTATATTTTTTTTCGCTTGGTGTTGGGAGGGTTAATAAAATATTCGTTCTATAGGCCATAACATTCCCGCGCAGCATTATAGCTATCAATATTATCAAACTATGGATTAGAAAATAAAACATTTCTTCATTTTCAAATTTAGCGCCAATTTTAGCCAGGAAAGACAAGATTAAAAATAAAATAAAAGAAAAGAAAAATGCGAAACTTGAAAGGAATCCGTGAATCTGTAAGAAGAGGCCTCTAACCCTCCTGCATTCTTAAGATTCCGAGAAGATTTGCTTTCCAAGAGCCCTTCCCAAATTTCAAATGGCCAGTGGTTATAAGATTCTATATATTGCATATCGTCGATTTGGCGGTAAAGGTGATCAACTGCCTTTTTGTGAAAATAAAATTGTTTTCCTATTTATCAGTGCCTGAACAAAATTTAAGCTTTGTTATTGATCAAATTATCAATAACTATTAGTTAATTATTGATTATTTCACAAATTTGTCAATAATGAAGCGTAAATTTAGTTAAGGCACAGATAAATAGCAACAACTTTTCAATTTCACAGAAATGCAGTTGGTCACTTTCACCAACAAACCAACTTATGTTCTTTATGCTGGAATTTCTACTACATTGTAGAATTTAAAGCTTAAAAAAAAGGGGTATGGGGTAATTTTCTAAATTTTATATCTTTCATGTAGAAATGGAGAGGGTCCGTGGTACCATACAGTAATTTACAGTAGCATTCAAAGGAAAACAATTTATTTAAAAAAAAAAAATTAATTCTTAAACATTAATTTGCGAGTATTAGCTGCTAGAAAGCCCCCCTCTCCCCTCTGCCACCATCCTCTTCCCGCTTCGCCCATGATTTCAAGCTGAAATGTATGACAAATACTGAACGCTTCAGAGTATTTTTAGTAATTAACAGCAAAATAAGTGTAAGAGAATTAAAATTTCCATAAACAATTGGGAATTAGTTCTAGCGCTATATGAACTATTTGTTGTAAATTACTTGTATATTTCGCACCGAAAATATAGTTAGGTGTATTTATATATGTGTGTGTATATATATATATATATATATATATATATATATATATATATATATATATATATATATATATATATATATATAAATGCAAAATTTTCTAATGTGGTTCGTGATTCACTTAGTGATTTCTAACTTATTATTTTCCCTCCAATCTCTGAAAGTGGACTTTGTCAAACTGTCAGGTGAATTACTCATATAAAAATGAGTACTTGACATCAATCAGGGATTTAATCAGGTGATTGAATCGCAGTGTTGATCATACTGTCTTCCAAGAATACTGCAAGGTCTCATGGGCTGTTCCAGGATAGATTTTTATTTTTTCTACTCGTTGTAAATTATAAAACACAATTTTAACTTTCCAATGTTGATTTTTCACTTTTTACATTAATGCATACATATATAAAAACACGGAATATTTTTGAAGAGGCCTGTATTTGCCCTGTAAAAGCAACAGGCAAACATTTACTTAGCAGAAAACAAACTCGTGGATTGTTTCGCTCTGACTAGTTATTGAAGTTGTCACAAACAGCAGAGAACTGGGATTTGATGCTGATTATTCCAGCATACGTGTTCTCGTATGGTTAGATTTACTCATGGCCTCTGAAATTATTACTGCAGTTTATAATACGTCAAACATCAAGAGTATTTATCTAAATTTTACCCCATTGTTTTCAATTTTGTACGAAGACGAATCTGGTTGATTTGATTTTCCTATATTAAGAAGAGAATAAATAATAGATATTCATGTTTTGTCTTTTTTTAAAAGATTATTAAGGCTTCAACAACCTATCAGGGGCATTTGATTGGTCGCACAGTTACTCTATTTTTTTTTTTTTTTTTGGACGTTAGGAAGTTTTAAAAATTTGCTTAAAATATCTGAATGTCTTATGAAATATATTAAATAATGCAAACTAAAAAAATCTGGTGTGGTGCGCGCATCACACAACCTTCACTTGCCATCCCATAATGATAATTAACTTTTATAAATAATTTTAAAGTGTTTACATGAACATTGCTTGAACACCAGCATACACTTCTTCACGTCTTCTCATACAAAAATACAATAAAATTACAATAAAATAGTTTCTTAAACTATTGCAGTACGGCAATTCTGTATTTTACTTATATATTTTTGGTCTGTCAAGCTGAATATAAATTTTAAAATTTTCTATTTAGTTTCCATGAAAATTCCATTTAGTTAAAATTATTAACTGCAACAATTACTTAATTTCATGCGTTTTTCGTCACTCTTCATTCATTACCTTCTGCTGTTTTGTATGTCAGATATTAATTTTTCTAAAATCTTTAGTTTTCCAACGGGATATTATAAATCCACGTTACAACTCATCTTTCCGGAAATTTGTATAACTTTAATCAATCTACAACTTTTTCTTAATTTGTGTAGTACAGCTTTTCGTTTTTGAGCTAGACTTACCATATGCAGACACACACACACACACACCATTTAGCGAGACTTGATTACATGGACACCTTTAAAGTTTTATTTCCGTTGAAAACTAGGATACAAAATTTTTCAGGATCGCAATACCTTTCCTTGCTACATATTTCAAATGTAGGTAAGTGTAAGTAAAAAAATAGTAAATAAATACTAATAAATGAACAAATTTTCACTAATCATTGTTGATTAAAATTATATTTAGTTTACGTACGCATGATAGTATAGAAGGATCAATCTAATTAAGGATTGATAAATTATTTTTTCACTTCTATAATTTTGGTTTTATTGAAAACTAGTTATATGTTATACATTCATCAACAGTTCTAAAAACATTCAAAAATAAGCAATTTAAAATACAGTTTGGTATTATTATACATATTAAATTAAATGCAATATAAATTATTATTATAAACAATTTATAAATTATGAATTTAATTAAGATAAGAGACCAAATACATGTTGGTTCTCACCAAGGTTTAAGTAGACTATATCAAACAGAAAAGGTTACATTGGTTTGTTCTCGCACTGAACTAGTAATGGAAATGACTGTAATGGAAGAAAGGTGAGGTGTTTGTTAGTAAACGGCACGGTGTAATAATTCCGGTGAGTAATTTCAAATTGCTTATTTTTGAAGTTTTATGCGTTTTTAGAACTGAAGATGGATGTATAACGTTTGAAACTAGTTTTCAATAAAAACAAAATTATAGAAGTGGCAAATAATTTATCAATCCCATTATTAAAATTATATTTTATACTTATTCCATTTTCTAACTTATTCCACTTCATTTTACCCCTATTTATCAAACAAGAACTTCATTACTAAACATTCTTTTTAATGAAAAACAATTTAAATTTGAACGAAGGATACCAAAATAGATTAGATCAATATCAAACTCCAACCGCCAACTTTTACTTTTAGGTTTCTACTTGATAGAGGAGATCACGGTGTCGCGCCGAAGCTGATTTCAGATTCAGATTCAGCGGCCTCGAAAACCACCAAACAGTGAATAAATTTTTTGTCAACATGTCAAAATATCTGAAATCCGACTCAAAATGCTTCATCAGTAACCACCAAAAATAAAACCGGATACAAATCTACATGAATAGTGGAAGAATCTTTGACAATAAAGAGTTAGACAATATCTGAGGTATTGTTCAAGACTAATTCTTAATTTGGGACTTCAGATTAGACAAACTATATATATATATATATATATATAGTTTGTCTAATCTGAAGTCCCAAATTAAGAATTAGTCTTGAACTATACCTGATATATATATATATATATATATATATATATATATATATATATATATATATATATTTGGGGCTTACGGTGTTTATTTATATATATAATATATAATGTATATATATAAATTTGGGGTTTCAGATTAGACAAACAATATATATACATACATATATATATATATATATATATATATATATATATATATATATATATATATATATATATATATATATATATATATATATAAAAACATGTACAATAGTATGTAATAACTTGTTGCATTATTTACACAGTTTTAAATTTCAGTAAGTCATTTTTATGACTGAAAGTGCTATCTATTTAGTAAATATTCAATAGAGGTTATATTTATATTTATTTTATATTGTATTTAATCACTACAGTTTTGATAATTAACATTGATCACTTACTTTTTTCTTAAACACTCCAACAATTTAAAAAGAATTATTTATCTGGATAGCTGCCGTTTCACATTTTTCGCAAGTTGCTGTTATGTAAATAGAGAAAATAAATTTGACCAGATCGAACTGTACTCCCCCTTCTCTTGTGAAATACGGAACTGGATTAACATAAAGTGGGTACCTCATCCATGCTTTCGTCAGCAAACCGGTTATCTTGAATTTTCTTTTGTTTTATTTTGCTAAGCTATACATACCGACAAGAAGATTCTACTTAAACTTGCATTTTATTAGCAATTAAAATGACACATGTAGGAATGATGGTGGTAAATAATAATTTCATTAACCAAATATAATTTTTAAAAATGGTTCATCAACATGACCTATGAACCAAAGTATTTAAAAGTAAGCGTAATGTTAAATATTTCATCTTCGACTATCTCACTAAAGTTTTAAAGATTTCATTATCTATTCTTTTGTGCGGGACTTCATTGATTTTTTAACTTTATTTAATATTTGCTCCATTGATGCTTGTTTAACATTTTTCTTCTATCAGTAACAATTAATTCATTTTTGTCTATTTTTAAAAGATGCGTCTCTAGAAAACATTCTCTACAACTTAATGCAATAAAATCTTTAAAATCGTTATATATATATATATATATATATATATATATATATATATATATATATATATTTTTTTTTTTAAATGAAATATTAATCCTATTGACATCATTTTTAAATCACTGTTTCTTCTCTAAAGTAGAAACCTTTCTTTTTCCATGTTTATTGGGTTTTCTATTCTTGCTTTCTGATTTTGCAAATCATAGGTATTATCATCCATTATCACTTAAATACATAAAAGTATCCTTAGAAACTTAAAGTCTCTAAATTATTATTTAGCTTGGCTATCTGCAGGATGACCCGTCATTCCTTCCCTAGCTATTGAAAGGAGTTAATGGAAGTGGCGTATGAGTGGCTCGACAGTTTTTTGTGATTCATTTTTTTAAGTACTTCAGGAATTAATTCGTCCTATATGTTTCCTTTAAAAAAAAAAAAAAAAAAAAAAAAAAAAAAAAAAAAAAAAAAAATTAGAAACATTAAATAACAAATTTAATATATCTATGCTCTATAAAGATGAGATGAATGATCAGGATGCAGACAACAAAGTATATATTTTTATTATACAAGACGACGATAACGGGGCACATGATTCAGCCGAAACGTCGGCTTGTATGATAAAAAAATATACTTTGTTGACTGCATCCTGATTGTTTATTTCATTATAATAGCATCACAGTCGATCAAGCAACATCAATATGCTCTATAAAGGTTATGTGAATGTAACCTGTTATTTTTTAACCGCTACATTAATATTCGCATATCAATGTGGTTTAACTTTAAATATTTTAAGTAACAGCTAACTTTGATTAACAGCGGCCTTACAAACGGGCATGCTGTATTTTTGGTTGAAATCATGTTATTTTTTTAGCTTTTGTTTCGTTTGTTTGCAAACCATGGCGTATGCCAAGCCATGATGATATTTCCGTCTAATATTTTTTCCGCCTTTCAAATTGACATTCAAAATAAATGTTTCTTTATTTGATTTCGTATAAAAGCGAGAAAAAAAATTCCTAAGGGGCACAGAAACAAATCAACAGAAATAGAACAATTTAAGTTATATTTTAACTTTCTCTGTCTTAGTTTTCTCTTATTAATTGCAAGGAAGTATTATACACTTCAAAAGCTTAAAAATGTTTGATTTCTGTATACTTAACAGCGTTTCGAGCCCAAGTTTGCTCATCATCAGTTTCCCAATCTAGTTATTTCAGTCCCCATTGCTAAAATAAATAATATATTAAAAAATCCAGCCATGAACAGCGAATATTTAACACATAGATAATAAAACAAGCTTAGAAATCATACAGGAATAATATAATGGAGAAAATTATTAATTAAGAGAAATAATTATTAATTCCGAGGATTTCTTAGCGAACCTCATGCTAAGTCAACTTGGGCTCGAAACGTTGTTTAGTATGTAAAAATGCAATATTTTTTGAATTTTTAAAGGGTTTAATACTTCCTTGAAATATATTGAATATTGAAATATTAAGAAAAAAAATGTTTCTTTATTTTTTTCATTTAAAATATAATTTAATTTTAACGACAATGTCCCTTTACATATATATACATTTATATATCGTTAACGTAAATAAATTTTTTTAAAATTCTAGTTGCTGTTTTTTTTTTTTTTTTGTTTTTTTACATTATCAGTCTTAAACTGAAGTTTTTAAATTGAAATCAGTTATTTCAGCCATCTCTATTTTGTATTATAATAAATTAGAATTATTCAATTAGCGATTATTTAGATAATTGAAGTGCCTTACACAGAACGATAAGTTTGATTTTAAAAATAAATAAATAAATACTTAGGCAATAGTTGCCACTGAAGTTATCTGTCGGGCAAATAAGTTTATGTAGCAGGAAGAAAATGGAATTGTGCTTAAATATTAAAGGCAATCGCTGTTTCTTTTCTTTTTTTTTTTTTTTTTTTTGAAGGCTTTTATTCCCAACAGGCCAATATTTCTTCGCTAAGTAAACTTATTTCTGAATAACCTTTCCTTCCTACCAATTGAATAAACGTAAGTTTCTGATGTAAATATTTAATAATATCAGTGCGTCGAAACGTATATTGTTTGAACAACCAATGTCCAAGAAAATAAGATCTATAATTAGTATATAGTATATAGAAAAGAGAATAAAGAGATATTTTTTTTTGTATTGTACTTATGTATTTTGAAATAAATTTTTCAAAAAATATTTCAATATTTTTTCAAAAAAGTTATCTATGTTGAACCATTTTAAGTTTAGTTCAGTTTTAGCTTTACATGAAGAAAATTCGTGTATCAAAACTAGAAAAAAAAAAATAGTAAACTCTCTTAGTTTACTATTTTCTAAGAACGATAAAAAATAAAGAAATAAAATTCCAAATGGTCTAGTTTTAGTAACTTGTTATCAGTAAGGTAATGGTAACGAGCTTACGAATGTGTTTTACCTCGTGGTAAGTGCGTAATTATCTCGTTAAATCCAAATCCTCAACTGGTTAAGAGCTGCCCATTACGGAGCATGAAGTCCAAACACTGATGTATCAGAAATAAGCCTTGAAAGTTCGCTAATGTGAAGTATAACGAGTTGTAAAGATATTAGTTCCAAACTGTTGATAAAGTTATGTCTTTCAACTTTTGCTGTACACATGTATCGGCTTTTATCTCCAAGTAGGCCTTTTTTTTTTTTCTTGCCGTGAGTGGGAACTACAGAAGCTGTTTTTCAAAATACTTTGTGATTTACGTTTTCTCTTGACAGTTGCCTGTTTTACTCGGGAAAGCATGATATTAGGAGTAAATGCCGATCTCAGTTGTGGGACAAGTGCGAGAGATTGTAATATGCGAATCTCAGACAGGTTTTAACTTTTTTCCTTGTTTACATCAGTATAATAATCCTTCGGAAACGTTCAATTTTGCCCTGCCTCACAACCGCTACTGCTTGAATAATGAGTCCTTCAGATACGCCGTACGCTCTTCCCCCTTAAGGCAGAGGCTGTGCGTACTAGGCACTATTAAATTGAATTATCAATCTCTTAGAAATGGACTTGAATGTAATATTTGGACAAATCGTCTAATTAACATTTTTAAAAACGTAAGAAATATTTAGCTTCAAAAATAATGAATTTATTGTCATTTAAAGTCGAACTTAGTAAAATTTTGTGCGCACTTACCCCACATAACCTTATGTATTTTAAAATATTTTTTTCAAAAAATATATTCACCGTGAAAATTTACCACCATTTTTTATCTAGCTCAGTTTTAGTCACACTTTCATAAAATGAAGTAAATTTTCTGTTCAAAACTAAAACAAAATATATATGTAGTTTTGTAAACTCTATTTGTTTACTCTTTTCTAAGAAAAATTAAGAAAATTAAATTTCGAATAGTCCAATTTTAGTCATTAGTTATCAGTAACGTTTTTTATCATGTAATTATTTTCTCTATTGGAGCATAGGTAACCAACCTAAATGTGATCTAATTTTGGATTGCCGTTAACAACACATAAACACTTAATGAAATGTTTCGTCAACGATATCTTTAGCTGAAGGTTAATGAGAATTAAAAAAACCTCGGAGTAACTTCGATCAATAACCAACCTGAAGTAACCATATTTTCTAAATCACTCGTAATTCCATCTCAATTCTCAAACAGCTCCTATTCCGTGATTAAAACAAAAAAAAAATTGTCCCCAGAGCGACTTCAACAGGCAGTAACAGAATGGAATGAGAAATTTAAGAGAAAGGGAATGACTGTTAATTCCAAAAAAACAAAGTCCTTCAAGTCGGTAGAACTCAAGAGGACGTCCAGATTGTCTGTGGTGAAGAGGTGATGGAGGTGGTGACAGAATTCACGTACCTTGGCACGGTGATCATTAGATCTGGTAAAGTGGATTCAGAAATCTCGAGCAGAATCTCTAAGGAAAATTTCATTTACTACCAGATCTGTAATTCTCTTATTGGAAAAAGAGAGGTGGGACAAGATGTAAAGCTCCACTTATTCAAGTATGTTTTCCTACTCGTACTTCTCTATGGAGCGGAGAGCTGGATTCTGAATAAAAGGCTCCAAAGCCGTGCTACTGCAGCTGAAATGAAGTTTCTTAGGAGAGTTGTGGGGAAATTACGAAGGGACTTTGTCCGGAGCGACAGGATTAGGGAAAAGCTGAAAGTACGCCCGGTGACGGAAACCCTGACAATTCAGATGGTATGGACATGTCTGCTGCTTGGCCCACCACAGAGACCCAATAAAGATCATGGAGGCGAGACCAGTGGGAAGAAGACCAGGAGGACGACTAAGAACCTCCTATATCAACCACATGGAACGAATAGGAGACGCAGTGGGAAGACCCTAGGAGAAATGAGGAATCTTGCCAGGGCAAAAATGGCCGGAAGCACTCTCACGCTGAAAGGCAACTGGTTGGAAGGAAAAGAAGAAGAAGATAGTTACTAGTGCTATATGTTACCATCCGTACAGAATTTTGAGACAAAAGAAAATTAAAATTAAATAAATAAATGGAGTTAATACAATAAAAAAAATAATGACACAAATGAAATGGAATAATATAAATACATGACAAATATCATAAAGAAATAAATTAGATAAGCGAATAATTAAGATTTAGAAAATTAATTTTCAGTTAAAATATAATATCATGAGGGTAAAGTAGGACTCCAGAAAATCTCAGCGTTTTTCTCCCAGTTACCTTATCGGAAATTTATTTTTATTACGGGAGTAATTATCTTAGTTTTTTATACGAAATAAGTATGGTTTTATATTTATCAGGAACCTTCACAACCAGTTTTTTATGATATTATTATAATTTTGGCTAGACACTTTTTTTATTTAATTTATTTTGCAAATAAAACAATTGACTAAAGCGAGGCATTTCTTATGCACTTCTTACATATTCGTTTTAGTTTATGGTAAATTAGAGATTTTTTTTTAACTGAGTGAAATTCGGTATCTATTTATATTATTACAAAATATTATGTCATTGGCAACATATAAACCAGTAAGATTTTACCCAGCTATGTACTGCATGAGTCACAAAAGTGAAAGAAGGTGGAAAATTTCAGCCGTGGAAACTGGAAAATGGGCGTTCTATTTCCAAAGAAAAACTTTTTCAGCTCAGCTTTCCTCGACCTATTTTCCATTCGGTAGAGACGATCCTGAAAGTGGCTGTATAAAGGCGGTGTTTCCTTCCGTCTGTAAAAACTGATAAAAGATATCTTTTGTAATGCAACGAGCTGAAAAATATCCATAATGTATCTAAATATTTAAATTTAATTGTGTTGGAGCTTAAACATTAGGAACTATATTGTGCTGAGGATAATGTAATATCGAATCTGAATGCAGTGCTTAACGTGGGGCTCTGTACATAAGTTAATTTTATAGCTAATTTAATTAGCTTCAACGTTAATTATGGATATATATTTGATGAGAGCCTTTCATTAATAAAAGGCGCCATACCGAAGTGTCGGGTCGGTGTTTTCACCGATATAAAATCGCTTTAGAACTTGAATTCCTTATAGAATCCGTCTAATCCGTCTAAAATATACCCCATTCTATTGAAAATTCCAGGGATATATAGTATATGATTGCTGGAGTGGTATTGGAAAAGTTGAATATGACCTCAAAGAAACATAATCGTGCCCCGCCATGTTTTACTTCTTTATTTCTTATGAAAACAATTTAGTAAAAAAAAAACAATCTGTAAAAGTTCCGCAGAGCCACTGGTGGGCGTGGCTTCTTGATAGGCTGGCTAATGTTTTTTGCACGGTCTGTACATCGAATGCCGAGTCTGGCCCGAATAAGGTTTGATATCGAAACCCAATCACTCCAACCTCATATATAATTATTTAATATATTATATCTATATTAAAAATTTATGACATTTTTGATGTTTCTTAAAATTATTTTACGAAATTAATAGGTTGTAGATGATTTACACCTGGTTTTAGAACCTTATAATTTATGAAGAGGTATCTATTTGTTTTAAAATTAGATCTTCATTTATGCATTCTAGTTGAGGGGTATATATAATTTCAGGCCCTTTACCTATTTTAATAAATTATTTATGTTTAATTAACAAATTAACAAATTAAGTTGAATAAAATAAAAGATAATTAAAATATTTATTTACGAATACTAAAAGAATTAAAACAAAAAAAGATAACCCACTATAAGCATAACTATGCTGAGCTAGAAAACAAATAAATTCTACAACCACACGAATCATAAACTATAACCTCCTAATTTCAATAAAATAGCTTATAAAATTATTAATAAAAAATTCAAGAGGCAAATAAAGTATAAACAAGTAAATAATAACCAGCTGAAATTCGTGCAGGCTGATATCCTCCCCCCCCCCCCCCCCCCAAAGATTAAAAACAGGGTGGAATCAATAATCTTTCAAAAGAAAGATGAAAATTAAATATATAATAACAAAGAAATTGATCGTCAATGGCCGCCTTCTACAGATTGGGTTTTGATATATAGACCGTGCCAAAAACATTAGCCGACCTTTCAGGACGCCCACCAATACCTCTGCGGAACTTTTACCAAACAATCGTTTATTTAAAATAAAAATCTGACCATATAAGTTTGGAAGAATCGCATTTTTTTATTTCTTTATCGGTGTATATTAATAAAAATTGTTTCTAAATTTATCTAAATACTATTTTTTAAAAATTAAAATTTATGGATCAGGTAAAAACTATTGCTCAAATCGTTGTATGAACCACTACGTGCATTCCAACTTTTTACTTTTTATGAAATCGTCCATTGTCCGACTGCCCGTCAGTTATTTTCGTGCTTATCTGTGATATTTATTCTTTTTTTTTTTGAAATATTAATGAATCCCCTAAAGGAGGGATGCACCCAGGGACAAATAAAATCCGTCCAAGGGTCCAGACCTTTAAAAGGCCTCGATGGCTGCCTTTAAAAGTCTTATTTGCTTCCCTTCCTAAATCCTCTATTGCCTTGTTCCTTTATTCTTCTTTCCCTGAGTCGTCTATTTCCATTCTGTTGTATCATCTGTTCATTCATCTCAAAAAGGAATTTATTTTTATTATTACCCCCCCTTTTTTTTTTTCTTATTGTAGCTTCTTAGTTCCAAATATTTTAAATTAAAGTTGAAATCATACCGTTTGGGATCAGAAACAGCTTTCTCACTCGAAACAGAATTTTTTTATAACCTGATTATTATATTACAATACACATAAAAAAACAAAAAACAATATATACATTCTATATTCAGTTTAAATTTTCATATGCTGGTTGCTCGTTATAATATTAGGTTTTAATTTATAAATGTATTTTTATATCTTATTTTATTATTATTTTCATTATATAATAAAAGTTTCTGGTGAAAAAATTAGGGAAAATCCTTTATACATTTTGGGGCCTTCATTCTTTTTAGTAGTGAAAAAAAATGTATCACATGGTTAAAAATTAAAAGTTAGATTTTTTTTTAAGATTTTTTTTTTTTACCGGTAGGAAATATTTTCTCTGTTAGCTTTTTTAGAAAAACATAGTCGCGAAGACCGAAATTGAGGCTGTGTGGCTCGTAGAGAAAAAATCTCATTCAAGGGATTCAGCCATGAGTAAAAAAATAACCAAATAAATTAAATGAAATAATACAGCTTTTGGTGCTGACTAATTCACCTCTAAACCCTAATTTTTATAATACGGCAAACATTTTTGTTTTCTATTATATTTTTTTATTTGATAGCAGACACTTTACGTGTCTAATTATCACTTTTTACACTGGTAATGGGGCCTGTAATTTTACATTAACTGCGCCCATTTTCACCGCTTTAATTATCACTGTGTGACACATTACCTTGCAAATCTTTTTATTTTCCAAACGGGCGCTTTTCCCTCTGCTCTTGTTTGGCGCACAAAATTCTCTCATTTCCATATTAACATCCCAGGCCTCTTTGAGCTCGGAATCGTAAATTAGCGCCATAAAGGAACTTTCTAAAATGAAACAAATGTTTTATTTAATTCCCCTACTAAAATATAACTATCCTCTGAATCTCATACGTAAAAGATTGTTGGCAATTTAACTCATAGCTTTAGCTAAGTCCCTCACAGATTAAGCTCGGTTAAAATTAAGCGTTGGGCATTTGTTACCTTCTGGGTCTCCCTCAATAGCTCATATTTTTTTCCAGGCACAAAATCCTATTTACATATGATAATGGATATATTTTTTGAGCGAGGGAGGGGAGGGGGAGGACTGTTTATTTTTATTAAACCAATCCCATTTTTTTCTCCTGATAATAATAAGAATGCTCGTTTCTGAATCTAGTTTTAACTTCGTCATATAAAGCGGATTCACAAAATCAAAGACAGTAACTGTTTACATTTCGGCAGTAGGGTTGCGATGTCGAAACGCGATACATCGCATTTGAAAAGCCTATATTTTTTATCGCTATATTAGCATCCGTTATATCGATACTTTACAATGATATATCTTTGATACCGACACTACATTATAGTAAAATCTCGATAATTTAAATCCCGGTAATTCGTATGGATTCTCGGGCCCCTTGAAAATCTCCCTCTAATCCGTATAAAAACAATGCAATCCGTTCCCCTCGATAATTCGTATTTATTTTTGTCTTCCAAGTAAGGTAAACATCTTATAATTCTATTAATCTTTTTAAGAGGAAAGGAGAGTGAGTGAGAGGGGAATCGTTTCTATGAATATTGTTCGGTTTACACTTTTTTTTTTCTATTCATCTCTCTTTAAAAAAACAGTGTAAAATACCTGTAACCATATTTTTAGCTGCCAACATGGATTGGTATGAAAAATTAAGTTCGCTGGTGACTGGCAAGTCCGCGAAACCAAGTTGCTTTAAAAACAATAACGTTACCTATAGCATATTGTGAAAACACAAAAGCATGGACCACAAGCGAAATATTCAACAAATGGGTACAATCAGATATGGAATAAAAAAAGTGAAAATTTTCAACTGTTTATGGATAATTGTAGGCCCCCATCAGGGGTACAACAGTACGCCATCTGCTTTTGCCTACCAACACTAACTATAAACAACAGTCTCTAGGCTTGGCCATAATTAAACGATTGAAGACATTTAATGAAAGGAAGTACTGATGCAACTCAGGATGGGAATCATCTTCAGAATGAAGAAACACCCATAACTTTTCGAGATTTCGCCTATTTTGACAAAGGTTTAGCGTTAGCTAGGAACCTAACTGACGAGGAAATTTTGACTCCCTTTGAAAACGAGATGATGAAGAAATTGATATGCCAACGATTAGTTCTAAAATGGCGAAATAATACGTCTACAACGTGCGTTATTTCTTAGCAAAATCAGATGTTGGTGTAAACATATTTTTTGCTTTGAAGATGCTTAATGAAGCGATTATTGTAAATCAGATTAATTTGAATATCCGGATAATTCATATTTAACTCTCAGACCACACGAATTATCGAGAATCTCCTGTATTTTATTTGAAAAACCATTTTCTTTTATTCGATAAAACTTCAGAATCGTGACCCCTACATGGCGGGTGTCTGTATTTTTAAAACCTTACTATACTTCGCGCTGCGCATGTCCATAACAAATGCTACGAAGAAACTAATACTTAATTACTAATCAGTAATATATATATTCATCATTCATATATATATATATATATATATATATATATATATATATATATATATATATATATATATATATATATAAATGATGTTAATTAGTCCTATGTAAAGACAAATAGATAATAATATAAGTGGTGATTGTACTGAGATTTATATCAAACTATCAAAAATAACCGATTTTTTTTTCAAATGTGATATTTTAAGGTTTTGTTCATCTAACTATATCGTTTGTATGTCCATTCTTATTGATACAATTTTGTATTAATTTTGTTATTTCCTATTTTTTACCACCGATTATTGGAAATCTCGATAATTCATATTTACCGTTTGAACGAACCCTTGATCATACGAATTATCGAGATTCTACTGTATATTGTTTAAGTAACAATTTCCTTTATTCGGTAGAACACCAGAATCGTAATCCCAACATGGCGGAAGTCTAGATTTTTAATATCAGTCAGGTCTTAAAAATCTAGATGCCTGCAATGATGGTATAACGATTCTGGAGATTCACCTGTAAATATAACAACAAGCAATATTTAATTACGAAACAATAATTAGTAGATAAGATTTATATACAAATAACGTTAATCAATCCTATGTAAAGACAAATTGATATTATATAAATGATGATTGTACTGAGATGTATATCAAATGAATTACATGCTTTTAGATGAATGGTTTGAGAATACACAATATAGTCGGAAGCGTTATAAGGTAAATAAATTTTGTAGAAGTTTGAAGGTTTTATTATTGAAAAACTTCTAGAAGACTATAATGTATGCAATATGGCTAAAGGTCTTCAAAATAAAAATATATTATAATTTTTTTTTTGCTAAAGCATAATTCTTTTATATATTTTTTTTAATGATGATTCATGGCTAGTAAAAATATTGTTTTATAAATAATAATAATTATATTATTTCATAAACTTCTTCACAGTTTAACATTATACTCATTTGATGCACTTTTCTTTGCTTTTTCATCCATTTCCTTTCGATTTATCGATATTTATCTAGCGATTATCGGTTGATATCTATATTTGGTTTTTCGATATCGCAAAATATCGAATATCGATATTTTCCTTTCGATGTTCCAATCCTAGTTTAATCCTAGTTTTTTTGTTCATTTCCGATTGGTGGATATAGGGCCGCAATATGGAATCAAGATATGTCTTCGGGATGGGCCTGTCTTCGGGGATTGTTGAATAGGGATCATTAAATGTCTTTTTTTCGTATTTGTTTTTTTAATTAAAACGAAAACATTACTAAAAGACCCTCCGTGCTCTGTTTTAACGAACGAAATAAGACAGTCATACAATGGCGTAAAAGAGCATATTGAAATTTAAAAAAAAAAAAAAAAAAAAAATACCACCCAAACAAACCTGATTGAGTTTAAGAAACAGTGAACGCTATGCAGACGAATAAAAACCTGAAAATTTATGTTGAATCCTGGAAACAGTTAGTCTAGTATGGAATAAACTAGTAAAAAAAAACATAAAAATGATCCAGCTTCCCGATACACTTTACTCTGTGATGGAAAATGAACCGATGATCCAGAAATCCGTTCACTGACAAGGAAAGTACCAAACATGAGAATCACAGATTCCGATCGCTTTTATATAAGTTATAGGGTAGGGTCCCCCCTAATGCTTACGTAAAGCGGTAAGACGCAATTCGTTTTCATTCTCGAGAAATATCTATTTAATGTTTTTGGTGTTATATAAGTAGATGCGGCTGTTGCACTATGGCGACAGTTGTTGTGGCCTCGCGGTAACGCATCTGATTACAGTGCTAAAAATCTTCGATTCGAATCTCCGGAATTGAGAATTTAAAAAAAAATCTTTTATTGTTTTTTAAAACTCTGATATTTATAAATTATTGAATAATGGATTAATTAATTTTTTTTGTTTCAATTTAATTTAATACAGATAAAAAAATTTCAACTAAGCATTTTTCTATGGTTATTATTTACTTGATTTTTTACAATAAAATATTCAATATTCAAAAGTTGACAATGATATTGAAATCAAATCAAACAAAACAGTAACAATTACCATAAAAATAGGAGTTGTAATAAATATAATAAAATATCATCAAACATAATTAATTTATTGAAAATTAAAATATGTACTCAAAATAATTATAGTAATTTAAAAATTATCGTTAATGTCATTATTGTTGAAAGTATATCATATTGGGGTTTTTTTTAATAAACTATTTTCGGAACATTTTAAACTCACTATAATTATCTGATTTTATATATCATCTGATTTTGAACTACCCGAGCGACCTTCATAAGGATGCTTACTTTCTATGCTCACAATCAGCTAAGGTCTAGTCACAATTTCCCTGGTCATAAAAATTCATTCCCTTATTTGCATCAATTGAGCTTACTTAAATTTACAGTCAAGATCCATTATGCTTGGTTCACCTCCAGGCTGATTGATGAAAGAGGAATATTCATGAATGAGAATGAATTATGATTCTAATTAACCAATTTGAAAAAAAAAAAATAATTATTGCAACAATAATAGTTTTATATTTCAAATGTTTCTGTGATGATTATCATCCAAATGAATGTATAATTGTGAGTTAATCTGATGATGAGAGTAATTGAGCAAAAGTTATCAGGATTATTTTTGACGATGCTAATCACATTGTTGTTATATAACTCCTATTTTTTTTCATTTCAGTATCACTGTCAAGTTTTTAATATTATATTGTCACGGTAGACAATATATAAAACATATGTGAGAAAAATGGTGAGGTTACAGTGAAAAGTTTGGAAAAAAAAAAGGGTTATCAAATTGTGTGAATACTTTGGCTTAACTGTTGGCCTAATTTTGTGCATCCTTATTCTGTACATTGAACCCATTGGGGTGGGATATTAAAGAACTGAAAACTGATCAAGATTATTAATTCCAGCTGAACAGTGAAAGATAACTATTTCGAAAACGAGTGAGTTTAGTTATGGTTATTTGTTATAGCTTATTTTGAAGAAATTTTCTCACACATTGACTAATTTGCAGATTGTGTAAATATTACAGCATTGAAATTCTGTATTTATTAAATTGTACAAAGTTAGACTAAATGTTTTTTATAATTGGTGAATTATTACTAAATAAAATTTTAAGAATATTTTACGTTTATTTAGACAAGTCTGGTTGAACCCGCTCCCCCTCCACTGGGCTAGCACAACAAATCAGATATTTAACCAAAAAGTAGTACGTTACAATATTGTGAACAAACAAGTAAATAAAAAATAATTAATAACCATAGAAAAAAACGTAATCGAAAATTTTTTCAACTGTATTAAATTAAAAAAAAAATAATGAATCCATTATTCAATAATTTTTAATTTTCTCGCAAAGATGGCCTTCTTAGGACCGCGCGTATATCATTTGTCGGCTTCCTTACTTGCCCGTATTCTCTTCATGTTCTCAATCAACTCTCTCTTTCGCTCGTCTGTCCATTTTTTCTCTTCTCTCCTCTTCTTTTCCACTACAAGGACCTTAATGTATTTTCTGAATTTTTCTCTGTCCCGGTATTCTTTTTCTGTAATACCAAGTCTTGTTATTTCCTCTTTCATCTGACTGGGGTATCCTCTGATGTTTCTTAGTCCCATCACCTTGTCGAATATCTGTTTTTTCAACCTGTTTTTATTCATTTTTTTTCATGTGCCCGAAAAAATTTACTCTCCTTTTCCTCATTGCTGTTTCCAAGTCTTCAGTTTCCTCTGTTTTTCTTAGGCCAGTATTCTTCTCCTACTTTTCTTGGTCCGTGGATACGTCTTAGGATTTTTCGTTATATTTTTAGTAGTTTCTCAAAACTAGTAAACCCATTGCTTCAATGTTTAGTGTCACTACTCACAGCTGTTTCATAGTGTCTGATTTGAGCTTTTTTCGAAAGATTCTCTTTATTGTAGATATCCTTTGCCAAATGTCTCTATCTCTCCTATTTTACTTCCCTACTTTTGGTCCCTCCGTTATAATTCACGATTTCTCCTAGCTCTTAAACTGTTTGACCGTTTTGATTGTCCCATATTTTTTCTTAATTTTCCCTTTTGTTTCCCTGTTATTGATCATCATTTCGTTTTTTTTTAGTTTAGTCCCGTTTTTTCTCCTATTTCTTTCAATTCCTCGATTGGCCTATTGCTCCTTGCTCGCTTACAGCGAGAAGGGCTGTCATCATCCGCGAATGCTAAACATTTTACTTCTACTTTGTCCTTTCCTCTACCTATCTTTATCCCGGTTTGATTCTTTTCCCAGATTTAGTAATTTATAAATATCAAACATTTAAAAAACAATAAGAGAATTTTTTTTAAATTCACAATTCCGGAGATTCGAACTGAAGATTCTTTAGCGCTGTAATCAGATGCGTTACCGCGAGACCACAGCTACTTTGAGATAGAGGAACATCTACTTATATAACACCAAGAACTTTAAATCGATATTTCTTCAGAATGAAAACGAATTGCGTCTTACCACTTTACATAAGCATTGGGGGAACTCTACCTTATAACATATATAAATGCAATCGAAATATGCGATTCCCTTGTTTGGTATTCTCCTTGTAAGTGGGAACTAAAATCTAGCCTAAGAAACTTCAAGATCGTGAGGAGCAGATGGATAAAAAATATTGAAAATATGCAAGGCATTGACCTGCTCTAGACTGGATTATGGAAACTTGTTGAATGGCTCAGCTCGCTTTCAAAGTCTAGCCCAACTCGATACTGTTGACAATAACGGAATCCGCATTGCCATGGGTGCCTTTAGAGCAAGCCCCATTCTAAGTTTACGTGCATATCTACAACTCTCGCACCCAACTTATAAGTATATTTTCAAACCTGAATTCTCCGCACAGATCCTACAAAAGACGAATGCAACGTTGCCTATAGCAGAAAGATTATCGTCCGCTATAATAAATTTATTAAATAACCGGAAATAAACACACCTCCCTGAACCTACTGACCTCAGAGACTACATCTCCAGCTAATCAAATGTCGCAAACTAAAAACAACACCATTACAATATCATGAAAAATATCAACAACTAATCCAGATTTTTGCAAAAAATACAGATGGCTCGAAGTCCGATAGCTCAACTGGATCTGCCTTCGTTACACCGACCTCAACACACAAGAGAAAACTGCATCCCCTCTGCTATGTTTACACAGCTGAATTGAATGCCATTGCATCTGCCCTCTATTTTTTCGTGTCAAATATACCGATGGACAATACTCGTATAGCAATAATATCCGATTCACACAGCTCTCTCCAAGGATCGAATAATATGTACTTGGACCATTCTATCGTTCTACGCATTCATGTGTACTTAATTATGCTAAGAGAAATTGGTACGACAGTCCACTTCGTTTGCCCTCCTGGGCATGTAAGGATTATACGGAAATAGATTGCTGACAAAGCTGCCAGAGAAGCGTTATCATTCCCAGGTAGAGTTGCAACGATCTTAACTGCCTCAGAGCCAGCCCGCACTCTAAAGGATTGCTTTAAAAAAATGGCGATCAATTGGGATGAAAGGACAATTGCCCTCCTCAGAATAGGATAACCGAATCACACACCTCAAAGTTGTCCACCAACAAGAGAAGCGCCTCTTAAATGCCCAACCTGCAATAACGATCTGACCATTAGGAAAATATTTGAAGAATGCCGTTATTATCAAATAGTTCTGAACCAGTTCGGGATGCCGTCAAATATCTCAATGACACTGAGAGATGACAAATCCGTAATAATTACAGTAATTAAATTTATCACCAAGTGTAAACTGATAACCAGCATTTAATTATTTATTATTATTTTTACTGTAGTCCATTTATTTGTATTCCTACTTTTTCATCCCCTTTATTTTCCACTCTTTATTATCAACCTCACATACTCTATTTTCAATAAACACTCATCATCTATAGTGAAGTAATTAAACCACCTTTGTTAAAAATATTACACTAAAACAATGTTTCTCAATATTTTAGTATTTGCGACCCAATTTTCAATCACAATTTTCATCGCGCCTCCCCATACAATAATTTTCACTGAAATCGTGCCGTAATCATAACATTGGTTTCTATTTAATTTATTTTATATAATCACATAATGCATATATCGATTATAATTTTCAAAAATATCATATATCAATTCAATGTTCAAAATACCAACGCATAGATTTGTCTCGAATATTTTAGAACGTGAACCCAAGCGAGCCACTAATAAGTATAAATCATGTTTTTAAGTTAATTATTAAATACATTGTGCAATACCTATTTATAAGTGTATTATATCAGTGTAACGTGTATTTTATTTTATCTGAATGTTTTCTGTAAAATAAATTGTTTTATTTTTTGTCGATATATTTTTTCTCGATATACCCGCGCCCCCTCCCCTTTGTTTTATCACGCCCCCTTATAGGGGCGCGCCCCCCAGATTGAGAACCACTGCGCTAAAGTGAACCCCACGGATACGGGCCCGCAGGGCACTGGGGGATAATGTCTGGGCCTCCGGGGCCTAGTGCTAGAAACTATGGAGACGCCAATCGTCCCACAGAGCATATTAGCTCCGAGGATTTAAGGGGATCTGGACTTTCTCAATTGCAAACATTAGTGGAATGTGCTAATGTGCTTAGTATGGTTAAGTAATTAATATGATTTGTATTCATTTCCTCTGATCAATCCTCGTGCCCTAAATAACAATACACCACTACTTGGTATGTGGGACTTGGACGCCTTTTGGTCTTTGGTCGGCCACTTCGAGTATAAAACAATGGACGTCGGCTGTTGCCCCCTCCAAGAACACACAAAACAAACAGAATCTAAGATGTCAAAACGCATTGTGAATTCACGCAAATATGGTCCATAACTTCTCAAATTTTTAGAATATTTAAAATAATTTAAATATTTTATTTAATACCTTTAAAATAAAATTTTAGGTATAATCGGTTATTGTAGGGCTTATTATTGTGAAGAGTACTATTAATACTAACTAGGAGAGGACTCAGTCAATGGGTAACCGATTTCAACCAAATTTTTTTAGGTGATTCTAATTCCAAAAATATTGAACATGTGTACAAATCTAATGGGCCCTCAGAGCCGAAAAAATAAAATAAAACACGCTGAAACTGCTCTATTTTATATCTAGATTTTGGAAAATGATATCAACGTGGTTTTTTCACCTAAACATTTGTTTTTCAGTGTATATAAAGGAAAAATAGAAACGTTAAAAAATTGCTTTTTGGTCATATAAAATGAAGAAATATTTATTTTATTGGGTAAACTAGCCTTATAGATTTGTCTACTCTGAAAATTATGGCAGAATTTGATATAAAAACATTTATATTAAAAATATTCTCGAAAAAAAAAAAAGAATTAAGTTCCGAAAATGCTCAAAAATTGTATGCCACGAAATTACGTTTCGATTTCTAGCTCTGTATCTCCTCTTCAGCTTATACGATTTCGATTTTCTTGGTCTCGTTGGAAATAGGGAAATTTCATCTTTCCACACATCTAAACAGTTATTAAGAGTATTATCTAGAAGATTTGTGTAAAAAAATACGATGGCAAAATAACAACAAAATTGAGGTATTTAGCGGATTATGCTGGTTCTCAAGCATGTATTAATCAAATCTCGTAGTTTACGAACCTTTCCCGACCCTCCAAATTTGGATTGAATCTGTCAAAGGGTTCCTGAATTATAGACATTTTTTTTTTTAGTTTACAAAATTTAAAGTGTTATTAAAAGAAAATATATATTTTTAGATTCGCTCGAAAATTTGATTATAAGGGTTTTTCAGAGTGTTAAAACCGTATCTGACGCCAGTTTTGTACAAACAAATTCTCTAAATATGCTTCACTCCGTAAAAGAACAGTGTTTTCATTTCCTTTAATTCAATAGAGCCTTCAGATCGTTCTAAAATTTAATTATTTCCTTTTAAAAATTGGGCAACTCTAAAATTTACTATTTATGTATCACAAATAATATTTTTACTTATAACACCTTAAGCCCGCCCTTAAATTTTCAAATTAAATTTCAATTTGCTATGGAGAATAGACCCGTTCTGGTTGTTCTTTAATCTCATTATTTCATTAAAAAAAAAAAAAAAATTATCGCTCAAGTATAATGATTTTACATTATAATATGTACATGGTTTAGACTCAGGGATCTTTTAATTTAAATAGATTTAATATTTTAAAGGATTTAAACAAAAATCGGAAACCTTTTGACGTATGCAAATCAAACTTGGAGGGCAGGTAAAGGTTCTTAAATTCCCAGATTTGCATTAAGCGGGGTGCTCTACGTATTTTAGAATTAACTGCCATAATTTTTGGAGTAAAAAAATCAATAAGACTGGTTTACCCAATAATCTAAACATTTTTTTTTCAATTTATTTGACCAAAAAGGTATTTGTTTTTAATGTTTTTATTTTTCCTTTAATATACACGGAAAAACAAATGTTTTGGTGGAAAACCACGTTTATATCATTTTTCAAACTGGAGATATAAAATAAAGCAGTTTCAGCGTGTTTTATTTATTTATTTTTCTAGACTCTATGATAGGGCCCATTTGAACGTGTTCAATATTTGATTGAAATAGTTGACCCATTGGCATCAGATAAATGCCGACCAGAGTCAGTGTTGAGATGTCTTGGAGTGATGTGCAGTCTATAGTTGATGCCCTTTTTTTCGAATGTTGTTGTGAGATGTGCAGCCATTGGTCTGCATATAAGTGATTTTAATTTTTTTCTGTCCCGATGATGACTGAATCGAAACTGATAAACGTCGACTGATTAGTTATTTCTTGGTGCTTGAGAGACTTAATGCTTTGTTTTTGTGCTCTTCCAATTTTAACCCAACATTTTTTTGCCAATTTTTGAGTTTTGATGAGCCAATCTTAGATATTTTACGTACAATTATTTTATGACATGAAATTATTTATTAGGTTCTTATAATCATATTTTAGTTATTATTAGGATCTAGTTTGATAAATAAACAATTATTTTTCGAGGATTTTATTTTTAAAAAAATAAAAATTAAAAGTATTTGATTATATAATTAAAAAAACAAGAAGAAATTTTTTAAAAGATGATCGGGTTCGAAATTGCTCACGAACATAACGTACTCTCATACGTTCAGCCAAACTTGAGCTACCTTTTGTAAGAACTAAAAATATACCTTAAGACTTTATTCAAAACCAGCAGCGTACGATCTAATAAAACTGGGAGAACTTGTTTTATACTTGGGGAATTTCCATAAAGAAAACTGTAGTCATTGTTATGCACAAAGTTTTCCAGTATTGCTGTAAAATCCTCCCAACCCCTCTTGCAAGACAAAGATAAATGCATTCGTCCTGGCCAAGTTCTTAATAAATAAGAACTTTGTCTTAGCGAATTTAGTTTACAATAATTTCATATAAAACATGCAAACAAATATTTATTTTCCTATTTTAAATTAAATTATGCATCGATTGCTGAAATTTAAATTGTCATGATTCACGTTTTAAAAAACCGCCTTACTCCAAATACACGGTTCAAACCTATCTGACCATACTTCCATTATTTATTTAATGACATCAAAAACTTTTGAAATTTTACACTATATATTTTGCTTGACCAAATTATGATTTTTATGAATATAATTAACTCTCCTTAAATAGAACATTGGGAGAATGAAAAATCATTTCGAGCCAAGTCTAGTTCGACATAAAAATAATTTGAGTTACAGTGGTTAGCTTTTAGAATTTCGAGTGATAAGGGTAATATTTTTATTTACAGAGATGAAATATGAACATATTTTCATCCAATAATTACATTAGCAAATATGCTGGTGCATTTTCCTCGCCTTATTCTCCTAGCAATTTCATTGTCGATTACGTTTTTAAACGTCACATAATTCAACAAAACAGCACATCCCTACCCCACTTGCCACACTGAAACTAAAATATGTAAAACTCTAATCCGCAACAAATAGAGGTTATGTTTTTAATAAATTAGATTTTATTCGAGTGATAGAGGTTAATATTTCGTACCATTGACTTATAGTGTTAAAATTTCTCGTAAAATTATTTCGAGTTATCCTCTTATTAGTTTTCAACTAAACAAGATTTTCTCAAGGAGACAGAAAAATAATTCGTGTTAGCAAAGAATTCGAGTTATTAAGGCTTGATTTATTGAGAGTCGACTGTATTTGTGATATAAACTAAACTAAACTAAAGAGTTTACCAACAATCAACAACTTTTTTTGTTAACTTCCACAATAAACTCCAGCTTGCTAAAATGAAAGTGGTACTAAATACATTTGCTATGCTATAAATTTATCATTGGTTAGTTTGTATATTAATTTTTTTGCACATAATTTGATTTTTTATGACAATGTATTTATGAATGTATGTAACTTAATACATTTATTTATTTATTATTCACTTTAGTAAAATGATATTAATGTATACATAGCTATATTTTTTTTTTTTATGATGCGGAAATATGTAGTTACAAACAAAAATTAAGTAGTATACAGTTCTCTATACTAAGAAAATATCTTTTACAATGATTTTTATGCTTTTTTATCCGTCGTATTATTTAATGTTTTATTGTTTAATGACTGCAGTAAAATGCATTGTAAATGTTATCAGTCTGATCTTGCACGCTACACCTAAACTGCCCTTGAACTGATTTATTGTTTGTGTGATATGATCTCATTGTATTTTTTTATTACAAATAGTGATTGTCATCGTTTAATATTATAAAAACATTTAGATCTATGAATTTGTTTCAATAAAAAAAGTCGAATTATGTTATTAAGTCGAATATATACTACACAAATTTTGAAAACCAAAAGCAAAAACGAAATTAGAATAATAATTGAGTAGGTATCTTAAAACGAAATGAAATGTAATAAAAAGTAATATCCATTCTGGGATATATTGTTCCTCAAGAATGTTACCAACGTATATAATAATGTACATCTGCTCTATCTGAGTAAATATCTGATATAGTTAATAACGCTGTATGTACACCAAATGTAAATTTTTCTGTAATTAATCTATTTATATGACTAAATTAAAATCAATACAAAAAAAGCAAAATTTTGGAATGAAGCGATTCAAATAATCAAAATTCTATTCAGCAGTTATTTTCTGTTTTGTTCATGGCCCCATTGAAATACCGCGAAGTGTGCCAAAACGTATGCAAACTTTAAAAAATTACCAACTATATTTTTGTTTGTTCTAACAATTTTTTTTTTCTTAAAATCTATTTCAATTTAACATCATTTTACGGGCGTACGTTGTCAATTATCAATATATATAATTCAATTCGTATTCATTTCAGCCCACCATTTTGTATATTTTGTATACTGGTTCATATAATTTCACTATAATTAATTTAATAAAATTAATACATACAACTATTTTAATAATTATAATGTAATTTGAAAGTTAGCTAAACTTTTTTGTTCGTTAAACTATCATATTTTAAATATTATTTATACTTATATTTTTATGTATTTTCTTTCTTATTTTCTATTTGGGGAGTTATCATTTTAATTATGAAATATTATATTAATTTTTTTATTTTACTTACCATAAACTATAAAAGTTTATTTGCCCGCTTTATTTTTACGTCCTTTATTTATTTATTTTTTTTAAATATTTCTTATTTTGTCACTTTATCTGTAATAATATTTTGGACAATATAATTGTCCAATTAGGTTAGATAATGGACAATATAAGTCCGAAACGTCACAAAAGATGAAATAAAGGCATTATAAGTATGAAGGTGTAATCATTAAAAACTTAAAAAAGACCACCTATGGTATTTTTATCGATATCATAATTTATCAACCGCGGTCAACATTATCATTTATAATATGTATATTCGTTTGATAAGTTTTTCATGTTAATTTATAGGCGTAAAACGCTTGAGTTATCAAGGCCTAAATTCCTCAATATAATTGACGATAATAATTTGAAAGACCATCGGTAGGTAAACAAAAAAAAATATATATATTTTTTAAGAAATAATCAGCATACTGAAAATTTGGAATAATCTACTGCTATTATTTTTATAAGAGGCGATGTGCTTAAAAATGTAAATTTTGTTTTTAATTAGAGATTTGAACGTATTAGGAATGCCATAATCTGTTTAAACCCTAGGTATAGTGACGATGTTCTTCATAGATATGTTTTTTCCTCGAAACT
The DNA here is from genome assembly GCA_948150685.1 of Rhaphigaster nebulosa. Lineage (NCBI taxonomy): Eukaryota > Metazoa > Arthropoda > Insecta > Hemiptera > Pentatomidae > Rhaphigaster > Rhaphigaster nebulosa. Next base: position 44,603,466 of record OX411307.1, read on the forward strand.
GTAACAGTTATCAATGAACAGGATGGAGCCACTTCAACTTGGTTTAATAGCCAAAGTTATGAGAGGTTTTATAGGTAGTTAAGGATGAATCTAAACTTGAAAAAAAATAAAAAAAATATATCCATCAATAACTTTAATCTTTTCGCAAGTTCATTCGTTAGGGTCTCGTCAATCTCCCATCACTCTTCGAAGCAAGGTGGGGTACCGTTTATATGCGGTGGTAAACAGAAAATATAGCCACGGAATGGAACCAAAAGGATGAGTGGTAAATCACTGCGGCTAGGTTTAGCGTTTGTTCATTTACAAGGCAAAATATGGCGTTGTTCCCGCCACAACAAACTTTACCTCAACTAGGTGAAGTACGGTGCGAAAGCTATTAATAAGTAAAGCGGCGTTACTTGCCAAGACTTGGCCAACTTTTCGAAGTCTCTACGGTGTTTAAGTTATGGATTATTCTTGGAAAGTCGTGATTCAGAAAAAAAGTTTGCAATGTTTTACAATTTTTTTTTTTTTGGTCGGGGTGTTTTTTTTCTATAATTCATAAAGGTACATTCTAAGTAATTACAACTTATCTTTCTGATTTCTTATAGATTAGATACACTTGGAAAGTTTTGCAATATAACTTTATTTTCTATAATTTTTCAAAATAGTTTCCACCGTACAAAATACACTTCTGCAAAGAAGTAATCAGAATAATCCCGCCACGTTTTTTCTGCGATCTGGGCACACTCGACGTCCCAAGTCTTCAAAAGGTCCTCGTCGCTTATGAAATGCCTTCCTTTAAGCCTGATTTTCATCTGAGGAAAAAGCGCGAAGTCGTAGGGAGGGTACTCTAACAGTTTTATTCCAGTGCTGGCCAAATATTCTGTGCAAACATTAGAACGATGCGCTGGAGCATTATCATGGTGAAGGAACCATGAACCCATTCTTGAGTTAGACCGAAGATTCTGGAGAGCTTGCACCACTTTAGGGAGACATTCCTCGGAGTGCCATTGATCTGTAACAGTCTGCGTTTCTAGAACCACAACGTCCCTAGCGCTAAAAAATACCGCCACCATTCTCTTCTTCACAGATCTGGATTTCTGGACAGTCACGGGGGCATCCTTATCTTCAAACATCCAAACATCGCTCTGAGTCTTAATTGGAATATCATAGTAGTAAAGCCAAGTTTCATCTCCTGTCACTATAATATTTAGATTGCTTCTCCATTTTTGAACTTTCATGCATTTCACTGCACCATGAGACACGATACGCCATCTGAGCTTCAGTCAATCTATGGGCACCCAAAGATTCCACAGGTTCCTGACTTGAAGATGATCGCGCAGAATGTTACGAATTGTTGGTGCATTAATGCCCAAGGACTCCTCTATCTGGTGGTAGGTCACTCCCCTGAATATCGTCTTACGGTGTGGACAATTGTCTCCAAGGACAGGCAGCATTTCCTCCACACATAAATAACATGCAAAGTTGTAGTGTAAAATCGCTTTGTATTCAATTTTAGATCAGGATGACATCTCCGACACCTTTCACTAGCACAGTCAGAAGGGAAATGTCCCTAGCCCAGTGGTTCAGCCAGCTATTGCGCAGGCTGGGGCAAGCCTATGCATGCGCCAACCCGTTCCCTCCTCGCGTGATCCTATCTCTCATATCGCAAAGCTTTCCTAGTGCCCTTTGTATTTATTCAAAATTGAGTGCTGGATTTATCTATCTATAAGTAGGTATTATAATATAGTTTTGTGAATAAATTTGTATTTGTTATTTTCATATTATATTTTTTCATTATTATACTAGCCGAATTTTCGTAAAATGACCTTCCAATTATCCAGATTATCTGGTTCTTCCATATGATACTCCCCAAAGATTGAAACGGCAATGGCCACGATATCCATTGCAAAAATAATTATGATATTAGGAATCCAGGCAATGGCCACATCCAGAGTGTTCAGTCAGCCTCCACTGGCTTTCAGTACCAGTGGCGTGGTGAGAGATATGAGATGGGATCTCATAGAGACCTGCTTTACCCATCAAATGGGGGAACGGGTTCGTGGATCCTCAGACCATGTGCATTTTTTTAAATATATTCCATGTCAATAGATATATCACTTCTTTTATTTTATTTATTATTATTTCATATTTATTACCAATAAGGTATGAATGTGCACATTGTTACTACCTATTGCCCTTAGCGTGGCAGATTGGCAATAGATATATAAAGATGCTAAAAAAAAAAAAAAAAAAAATAGAAAAAAATCATTCAGAAAATATAATAACAAATGATGTTTCATGCCTTTTATGAAACATTCATGCCAAGAGCAGTGGTTCTCAAAGTGGGTGTCGCAAGTACGCCACAAGGGTGCCAAGAAATATTTAAACATAAATAATAATAACAATTATAAAAAATAGAATTGTTTTTTTATTACCATTCTATGTTTTTCATGTTTCTATTTATTTACTTTTATGGCTTATTATTTGATTTATAAAATAATAACAGGGGTATTTTTGTGTTATAATATCAGAGTACCGCCAGATAAAAAAGTTAAAGAACAACTAAGTTAGAGTAAAGCCATTGTTATCGTACTCCAAAGCTGGAGTTCTGCAAGGTACTTTCTTGGATTCTCTTCATTCCCTGCTTCATTTATATCCCTAATACATTCTTGGCGACATTTGCCGGTGATACAATTGCTTTATCATCTCGTTCTGATCCTGAAACAGTATTTTTAACCTCCATTGACAATTTTATGGGAAGAGATTAAATATCGTATTAAAAATAAAAAAGTCTTTTTAATATCTTAGCAGATAAATGTGTTCAAGCATAGGCATTGTTAAAATAAAATAAAAACGGATACCAAATTTTTTTTCGGTATTAAAAATATTTATTATTCATTCCCAAATACTTTTTTTTGATTTTATTGATAAATCTTGTATTGATAAATATCACTACTTGTGGGCATTAAACAATAGTGTATTCTTGCTCACAACTTAAATTAAATTTCTATACATTTAAACTTATGAATTTATTTTATAGTCGTTATTTTAATTTTTAAAAAAAAATCATGTTTTACAAGTAATTTTTCATATAATTATAAATGTATAGTTAATTTTTGATATCATGGATCATAAAATTGTTTATAAAATGGAAATACATTCGTTTTTCCTCATTCCCAAAAACAAATATTGTTTTTAAAATATGGAATAATGTATTGGTATATTATTACTTCATTACTAATAAGGAATTAAGCTGATATATATTTGATTTAGTTTTCATTATTTATCATTTAATGCCCTGATTATTTACAAAATCTTTTTTACCTAATTATAGATATTTAACTACTTTTTTTTTTTTTTTTAGGTTTTTTCCAGCGTAAATAATCGAAGTCTGCCTGTTTATTTTGCTCCATTTTCAGTTCCAGTAAGTAATATTTTAATCAAAATCCAAAATGTTTCTTTTTTGTTTAAGATTATTATAATAATGTTGATTATTTAAGATTATTTAATTAAATAATCCCATTGTTATTTTAATAAGTTTAGTGTGCGTGTGCGTGTGCGCGCGCGCGCGCCTGTGTGTGTGTGTGTGTGTGTGTATACATACATACATACCAAAGCTGTTTAATTAAATAAGCAGGTTGAAAAGTCTTGGTGATAGTATTAAAATTGCTTTTTTGGTTAAATGCGTGTTTTTTATATAAAAATATGTAATAATCGAAAACGTAACTTTTAAACATAATTTATGGATTTTTTTTCCTTCTATGCATTTTGAAATTTAATATAACATGCATTAAAAAAAAATATTACAAATCAGTAAATTAAGATGAATTCAACCATATATAATATCTATTGACATACACTGGCTTACCAATATAGCTAAGCACCTACTAATGCTATCAATAACGTATCAATTAAGCGGCTGTCAATTATCCATGTCATTAAACTAGTTTATTACCATATTATTCTAGTATCAATCACAAGTAATATTAATCAAATGTATATTTAATTAATTGATGGGGATCTCCCCCTTCAAGTTATTTAAAAAAAATATTGTTCAAATAAATCAAAATATAAAAAAAAAAAAATAAACAAACTAATTTATTTTAACACACCAGCATTTATTTACCCATAGTGCGTGTTAAATTAATTGTTATGCAATGGAATGTTTTTATATGTGAACAGTCTTTTGGGAATAAATAAAGTTTTGCAACCCATTTTTATTTACAATATAAAGTTAATTTTACTTGTCTGAATATTTGTTTTTTTTTAATTTCTCAAATTTAATATATTATATTTTTTAATTTAATGTATTTATAAAATGTAGAAAATCCATGTCTAGAAAATAAAATGACTTAAGGCCTAGACCAAAATTTACCTTGAAAACTTAATATTTAGTCAAGGTTTTTTTTTTTTTATATACATATTTTTTTTATAATATTTTTAAAATCCTCTTAAATAATACAAAGAGTTAATAATCTCTCAAATAATTTGTATAATTTGAGTTTTTGTACTGTAAGTGTATGTAACTGGATTATTTAATATATAATAAAATACCTTATAGATAGGGAATCAAATTCTTATTATAAAACAACTTTTAATAAACAGCATTGAATGAGTACTATGGTACATCTGATACATGATACCTAACCGAAATATCCTATCGCATGGTGTCCCTAAAAAAAAGGATAATCCTTGGGAATTATGTAGCAAATTTAAACGCTGAACAATAAAGTTTCTATGAACATGGGTCAGTAAATGAAGTATTGACCAGTTTTCAGACCAAAAACAGTCTGAAAACTGATCATGACTTCATTTTCTGGCCCATGTTCATAGGAACTTTTTTGTTCAGCGTTAAATTTCCTATAAAACCAACAAGTGTTATTATTTTTTTTTTTGGGGGGGGGGCACTCTGTGTATATATATATATATATATATATATATATATATATATATACATATATATATATATATATATATATATATATATATATATATACATATATATATATATATATATATATATATATATATATATATATATATATATATATATATATATATATATATATATTTAGTAATAGTTTTTTTTTTGGTGGGGGGAGTGGATATTATCATTTCATGGGAAACAATCCCTTAAAAGATCCGTATATTAGCATTCTTTTAGACATAGCCTGTTTTATGTTACATGTTTTTATATTTTGTGTTATGCAGAAATTACTATTATGTGAAACAAAACAATTGAAAAACAATAAAATTAATAAAAAAAATAACCATATAATTAAAAATAAGTAATTAAACTATAATATTTAATTAGGGATTGATAAATTATTTGCCACTTATATAATTTTGTTTTTATTGAAAACTAGTTTCGAATGTTATACGTTTATCTTCAGTTCGATTATATTGCTATTCAGTATTATCCATTGCTAGTTTAGTGAGAGAACAAACCAATACAAACTTTTCTGTTTGATATAATATACTTAAACCTTGAACTGAAGTTGAATGTATAACATTCGAAACAAGTTTTCAATAAAAACAAAATTATAGAAGTGGCAAAATAATTTATCAATCCCTAATTAGTTTGATCCTTCTTTACCATCATGCGGACGTCAGCTATAATATTTAATATTTTCTGTAGAAATTACTTATGATCTAAATGTTTTTCGATAGAGTTGCTATTATCAAATCTAAATTTTTCCTTAAGTAAAAACACCGAACGCATAGATAAATGTCGACTAAATAATTTATAATCTGCATAAATATCCAATTTTCATCTAATCTGATTTCAAAATCGAGCTATGCCGATGAACAATAGTTTCACGAAAAAAAAAAAAAATCTACAAGTGATAAAATGGAATAAATGAAAAGTGCTGGACAATTTTCAAGATAAAATTCCATGGCCATAGTTATTGAATATCTACCCCATATCTGTTTGAATCCATATGAATATTAATAATCCGTCTCGTTATTTTCTGTTCTCTACGAAATATTTAACTTAGACACACAGACTTTTCAGACACACAGAGACCGGCTGGCGACAGCTTAGGATTATTTATACGGCAGATGAAAGCGGAGGGAAACATAATGGTCTACTAACCTAAGGACAGTTGCCTTAATTGGTGGTACTTGGCTTGAGTTACCGCCGTGTGTTTCTTTTATAAAATATGTTGAACAAACATTAATTGACTTTGACAAGTACTGAAGACGTATTCGGGAGGAAAATCTATATAATGAACAAATACGTTATTTTTAAATTCATATATATATAAAAAAACAAGATCCGCATACTGACTCCCATGAAAAAATATGTACAGTGAAACCCCGTTTATCTGGAATAATATGGCCGGGACCGTATTTTTATTATTTACGATTTATGTATTTTTTTTATTTATTTTAAAAATATGTAAGATTCGATCTGTTTTACAAATATATGTACATTCAACTGAAGTTAACTCGAACTTAAAGGGAATGAGATATCACTTCGGGAGTTATAGTTCGAGATAAAAATAGTTGAAGTTATAAAGGTTTACTTCTTGACATTTCGAGTCATAGAGATAAATTTTTATTTTAGATTCACGGGCTTAAATGAAAAAAAAAATTGAGGTACTGCCATAAAATATTAATGTATTTTCATCCAGCAGTGGTATATGGAGGTTCATTTAAATATTTATTGATTTTTTTTTTTTACGCATTTTTTTTTTTACGCATATATTGATTGTATTTATTACCTAATATACGATATTTTTTCGTGTAAATAGTTTACGTCAATTATCTGTCCTTAACATACCTTACCTTAGAGGTAAAATTTATCTTAAAATAATTTCCAGTCATCTTTTTTTTTTTTTTTTTTTTTTTTTTTACGAGATATGATTTTCTCATGGAAGCAGAAAAAAATCGTGCTATAAAATAATTCGAGTTATTGAGGTTCCAGTAATCGAGAGTCGACTATATTTAAAATTGAAAAAAAAACTTTACATGTTAAAATTTTTTCTAAATGCATCTTAAATTACATAATTAAAATTACGAATTTCTACTAACATTATGTAATATTATTTCGTAATGATTTGGTTTGATTGTCAAAAAGTATTTTAAAATAATTTTTAATGTATACTTCTATTACTCTATAAAAAGCTTACGTACGTTGGTAATTAAACATTAATAAAAACTCTCTCAATCCAATCTCTGATTCTTAATCCCTACTAATTTATTTATTATAATTTACATGGTTTATATATATTAGCCTGTAATAAATTTTATGAATATTGACAGTAAATTATTAACACTATGTAACAAACCTCGCTATGTACTGGTTGTATTAGTTATATAAGTTTTATAACCTATATACCTTGGTTATATAACAGACTATAGGCTAGCCGGCTATTGCCTGTTAGATCAAAGGAAGTTATCGTCCGCCCGTTCCTGCTGATCGACAGTCTGGTAGAAAAAAAAATGTTACTTCTGAATAAATTATTTATATTTGTTATCATCAGTTATTAGCTGCTTACGGTATTAATTTATAAATAATTTATTTATTAGTTATGTATGAAATAATTTAATTATTTCAATTTGTTATCATTGGTTATTAGCTGCTTACTTTAACATTGTCCTTCAGAAAGTCTATGAGAGCCTCACCCACTTCAGGAATGATCATGGAAATGCTCTGTTTAGATATTTTGAATAGCTAGCTCAAACTTGAGAATGAATCCCTTAGACGCTAAAAATCTCGCGCCTCGTCATCATGAGAACTGATCATTTATAGCAGTCACTTTTTCCAATTCAATTGTAAACTTTTCCATTACAATTGTAACCCATCCGGACATGAATTAATTGTATTTTATTATTGAAAAATAATTATTTTTATTACAATGATGAGTAATGAAATAATTTTGGCATTTTCTTCCGACATTTTTTCCGTTTATTAAATAATTAATATTATGTGCTAATTTCAAGTAGTTAAATTTTTTTAAATGAAATTATTGTTTATTTATTTTTCATTTATTTGGAGTGGGGGGAGAGGAATGGATTTCTTTGATTTGGTGATCGTTCATTAGGTTTTCGAAGTTGTTTATGTCGAATTTACTATCGAAAAATGTACGCCACGAGCATTTCTACTTAATTATTAGTTTTAAGAATTCTTTGGTATAGGTATCGTTTATTATGTTTTCAAGTGCGCTATTTCCGAATTTCGATATTCCGTTGCTGTTCAAGTTTTCTGTCACATAGGAATGGTTTATTTGCTTTTCGAGGGTTCTGACTCCATTTTTTTAAATTTGATTTTTGATCGCGCATGCGCATTTTGTTTATCCGTTACTGCTGAAGTTTTCTGTTATATAGGAATGGTTTATTAGGTTTTCGAGGGTTCTGATTCCTTTTTTGAATTTTATTTTCTATCGTGCATGCGCATTTCGCTTTTCCGTTGCTGTTGAAGTTTTCTATGATATAGGAATCGTTTATTAGTTTTTGGAGGGTTCTTTTTTTTTTTTTATTATTGTTTTTTAAAATTTTATTTATTGAAATTACAATCAAGCTCATAATGAGCTTATTAGCAATTTACTTTTATATACTCATTACAAAAAACAAAACAAAAAAAAACAACAACTAATATACGTAATCTTGTCTTAATTTTCTCTGTACTTGGTCTCAAACTTTCACATTTGGCCTAAAACTATATTTGCCTTTCGTTTTAAACAAGCTCATGGGGCTTTCATATTTTTAATTTTCTAACTAGGGCATTAATCTTTAGGAGATGTGACTGGGCGATTTTTTTAATTTCTTCTTCGACTGTATGTAGATATATGAAGATCATCATTCCTAATGTACCAGGGTACATTGACAATTTCTCTAATAAATTTATTTTGCAACCTTTGTATAATTTGTCTGTCGTAATCCTTCGTGCATCCCCCCTGTTGGATTTCATATGTCCAGATAGCTTTTAGGAATTTATTGTACAGGAGAAGTTTGTTTTCCACAGATAGTTTGGATTGTCTGCCTAAAAGCCAATACATTTTTTGATATCTCAGGTTTAGTTTTATTAATTTGGTTTTTACGTGCTCTTTACATCAGAGCTTTGCGTCCAACGTCATCCTGAGATATTTGGCCTTATTTGAATAGAGGATTACTTGGTCAGTTTAATTCTCCATTTTAAGGTCCCCCCCTGTATACTGGCTATTGCTGTATTTAGTTTTCTAATAGTTTCCAGGTGAGGTCTTCTTCAGATTCCGGAATATCAACGGTAAAGAGCAGAAATAGTATTGGGCCTAGTACTCTTCCCTGCGGAAGACCGGCGTATATTTCATGAACCCAAGAATATGAATCTTCATGTCTTGTTCTGAAGTACCTATCAGATAAGTTGGACTATAAGAGCAGAGAATATTGTCCGGGAAGGGCTTTTTTACGCTTATAAATTAGCCCTTGATGCCAGACTTTGTCGAACGCCTGCGTTACGTCCAGAAAGATAACTGAGTAAACTTTTCCTTCTTTAATTCCTCCCGCAATTTGATCAGTAAATCTATGAACCTGATCAATTGTTGAATGTTTCTGCCGAAACCCAAATTGATGGTCAGGTATTTTCTTTCTTCGATTAGAGGCATTAATCTCTTGAGAAGCAATTTCTCGAAGAGTTTTGATACTACCGGCAGGAATAATATAGGACGATACGATGTCAGCTCATGAGGTGGATTCCCTGGTTTCGAAATCATGACTTCTGCAACCTTCCACAACTGCGGAACGCACCTAAGCTGGAGCGCAACATTAATTATTTGGGTTATTCTAATTAATCGAGGGTTCTGATTTCATTTGTTAAATTTGATTTTCGATCGCGAATACGCATTTCGCTTTTCCGTTAGTATTGATATTTTCTATGATATAGGAATCAAATAATAATAATAAACAATAACTTCACCGAAAATAATGTCAATTGTAATGTTTATTCGAAATGAGTATGTTCGAAAAAATATCCGATTCGATAAACCGGATCATAATCCTCCAAAATCTAATAAACGGTCATTATATCGAAGAAAAGTTCAATAAGTAAATCTAAATGTGCGTGCGAAATAAAAAATTCCGATTGTAAATTCGAAAATATAGTCTTCGAAAACTTAATAAAAATATCTGATGTGGACAACACATGACTTCCTTGTACGCCTATTAAACTATAAATCGGTGGCTCAAAAAGTGATCCTGAATTTGGTTACTAGTTTCCGAAGATCGCAGTATCTCAAAAACAGCCCTCGGCGTCGCGACATCCATCTATTGACACATACACACAAATAGGGAAGAAAACCAGTATTTTACACTAAATTTTAATACTTATAACAAGTAATAAAAATATTTAATTGGATTGGAAACCAAATTGCGATTGTAACCTTTATTACCGAAACATATGATTTATGTATTTAATTTAAATATAATTTTTGATGTAAGCTTATTATGACCTTCAAGTAAAGTACCGTTTTCGGCTCACCAATTTTAACCAAAATATAGTATATACATTCACATCAATATAAAAGTCCTATTTACAAAATTTGAGATGTTTTTACATTATATTTTAATATAATTTTTGATGAAAGTCTAATATGACCTTCAAGTAAAGTACCACTTCCGGTTTTCCAATTTAGACCAAAATCTAGTATGTTATTTAAATCAATATATAAGTTATAAATATCAAATTTCAGAAGTTTTGCAAAGTATTTTAATATAATTTTTGATATAATGACCTTCAAGTAAAGTACCACTTCCGGTGATTAAGCAGTGACCAAAAAGGGGGTTTCACAACTAGATTTTACAACAATCCTAAATACAAAATTTCAACTTTCTACGGCTAACCGTTTTTTGAGTTATACGAAATACGAACGAACGTGCGTACGCACGTACAGATGCCACGACGAAACTAGTCAAAATGGATATTTCCGTTGAAATCTGAAAACCGAAAATTTTCGCGATTACAATACTTCCTTTACTTCGTACAAGGAAGGAAAAACGATACTCAGACCAAAGAAATGTCAACTATAATAGTGATTCGAAATACGCATGGTCGATAATATATTCAATTCAAAAAACGGAATAAGTACCGTTGATAAGCTAATAAGCCATTCCCGTATAATAGAAAACTTCAACAGCAACGGAAAAGCATGATACGCATGCGCGATAAAAAATACAATTAAAAAATTTGAGCCGTCGCGGGACGCCTGTCAGAAATGAAACATCGAAAATATTCTGTATAGAAAATATGCATGAAAGGATGTTTTATTAAAGAAAATAAATATGGTATAATAAAAAAATATTGCATAATCAAAAACAAATGCTGGATCCTAGGCTTGTAAATTTGTAATACCTTCTAATGAACTATTTAAAAATAGATTTATTGATAAACGGGCACATTATCGTTCCCATTAAGACATATATTGTATTCCGAAAACTCGTGTTTTATCAGAAAATTCCTCTACGCGCGAGCAACAGCGTAAGTGAAGCAAATTGGTATAAGTACATACAAATTATACATATGCCGTATGTATGTATAATTATAATTGTTTTTTATTATATTTAAAAAGACAAAGCTATTGATTTTTACAGGAAAACAGGTTTATTTATAATAAAGTATAATTAATTTATTTGTACCGAAATTGTTGCCTTTAAGAAAATTAATAATTAACTTTCTCTTGACTTGAATCATTTTATTGTGTAAATAGTCATAGTGTAATTTTTCTTTCTTTGCAAGAGGCTGCTCACTTTCATGTTCTTAACTATCACCGTCGCTCATATTTCAGTTACAGTTGTTACTTTCAAATAAAACCTACGGCGTTTCCGTCGTGCTCACCTACAACCTTACTGGCGAGCGTACGGCGTTTCCGTCGTGCTCACCTACAACCTTACTGGCGAGCGTACGGCGTTTCCGTCGTGCTCAGCTACATATAGGTAAAGGAGCTGAGCGCGGTGAGAGAGAGGGTGGATCGCCGAGCCGAGTGCGTGGTGTGAGAGAGGGGGTAACGCCGAGCCGATTGCGTGGTGAGTGAGAGGGGGTATCGCCGAGCCGAGTGCGTGGTGAGAGAGAGGGGGGATCGCCGAGCCGAGTGCGTGGTGAGAGAGAGGGGGGATCGCCGAGCCTAGTGCGTGCTGACGCACAGTTGGGCAGAACTTCCTAAAACCTGGCACATATCCCAAAATATGATGTTCCCTTTTGAAGATTTTTTATTGATGTCTGAACACAGCAGTAGTTGCCGGATCCCACACTGGTACCTACATACACCTCGACTTATTCTGGACTTCACCAGCTCGCTCCAAAGTCGGCAGTCTGGTACCATCATTCACAGTGTTCATATCAACAGTTCAATTTAAGTGTCTCAATAACACTGAGTTTTTGTAATTTTTAAATCAAACTAATATGGGTAGTGCCTCATGTTGTAAGTAAATAAATCTCATATTTTATCATTTTTTATCTTTCATTGATATTGTTTACTGAGTTGGGATAAATTCTTTAAAATTGAGGCATCTAAATTAACTTTGGGAGAACTTTTAAAAAGTTATCCACACTTCTCCATTAACTTTTTTAAGTTTTTTTATACAGCATTTATCTGTCTATGAGGGTCAAGCTAGAAATCTAGCACGAAGTTGCATCCTTCCGACATTTTTAATTTTATATAAAACATTTCATAAAAACGCAATTAACACCCGACTTCTCTTTTTAGCTGATCCTTCTGATACCAGTATTATTTTATATCAAGGAGGGAATTATATGGCATGATCAAGTCATCAAATAAGAAAATTATGGAGGAGAAGCCATAACATCTTGAATAAGTCATTTCTGAAATTGCCAGACCTTTTACACGGCAATGTATCCAGGGAACTTCAAAAGCAGTTTCTCCATTCGACATATCTCCTGTCCCCAACATTAAGAAGGTAACTATCCTAGGGGACGCAAAGCAGCTAGGGCCAGCCTCGTCACGTTATTAATTGCTCTTTGTACGGTTTTGTAATGTTTTATCGAATTTTAAAACATTTTAAAAATGTTTTTTTGTGACTTTTTTGGTGAGTGTTCTAATTTTTTCTGGTTCTATCTTAAAAACTTTTTGTAATCCTTCGTTTTCCAATTAAACTTATTTATATCAATAATTGTTTTGCATCCTATAATTTAGTAAACTTGTTGTATAGTACTTGGTGTATAGTTATTAATGAGGGTAAAAATCTAAAAAAAAAATTCATAAGAAAGTAATTTTAAGTTAAAAACAAAAGATGGTGCCCATATTTACATCTTTTCCTCTATTATATTCCTAAAATTGCAGTTTCAAACATTTGTTGGGCTATTTGTATTGTAGTACATATTTGATCTTTATTTTTGTATAAAGCTCTCATTCATTTATAGTTTCATATTAATAAGTTCAATTTTCGCACTCCTGCTTTCGGTCTTTTTTTTTTTTTAATTTAATGAAAATTTGTGTTAACCATAAAAAAACAAACAATTAATTGAATTTGTTTGATCGATTTTGTATAATAATCGCCACTATCAATAGTCTAAATTCAATCTTACCGTCATTTCAGAAAAGCCAAAATATCTGTTATCTCCCTTATTAAAGGTTACCATTTCATCAATCTTGAAAAGTTAAATAATACACTTATCGATTTTTTTTTTTAAATTTTAACTTCTACTATTAGCAATCATTTCAAAACAGTTGACGTTCGGCTTGAGAATCTGTTCAACGGTGCTGAGGTTTACTTATGTAGGGCAGAGTACATTCTCTGTCTCCTGGAGTTTGAACTAGTTCCTGGGACGCTTGAATGCGGTGGACACCTGTTTTTGTTGTCTGAGTGGGAACTTCAGTTCGCCGAAACCAATTCAATAGTATCAGAGTTTCGATAAGGCAAGAGTCGATAATTGGTCCTTCTATTTTCCAGCTTATGTGGAACATTGCTGAATTAAACAATAATTATTTTGATTGTCAACTCGACCACATTTTTTGACAATTATTATGTTAAAATTACACTGGAGAACAATTTTTAACATAATTTCGTTGTGTGCCACTCTTTATAGTGAATGTTATAAATAAATGTATTATTTATATTGATAAATTAAATTAATAATATTTATTTACGACTGTAGTTATTTCCTTTCATTTAGATCATGCCTATCTCTACTATTTCGCGTGGTTAGTGTTTAAACAGTCCCGATTCGTTTTTTTATGTATGTGACCGTTTCACCATTCCCAGTCAAAGGACAAACATTTGTTAGGCAAGCTTATATTGTATATTTTAAAGTGAAAATTGGCGATCAAGATAAAAAAAAGAAATGGGCCCCTCACAAGGTTTGCAAGCAGTCTGTTGAGAGTTTACGGATGTTGACGAAGGGAACACGTGAAAAATGGTCTATTGGTATACCTATGATTTGGCGAGAACCCACAGATCATTCAAGTGACTGTTACTTTTGTATAGTGAAGACGTCAGGATTTAACAAATGTAAAATAGAGTATCCTAATTTACCAAAAAAAAATGCCGAATAGCTGGAACGAATCAGTTACCCTTATTCAAAAAGAAAGGTGCTTCCACAATTAAGAATGCAACCATTACCGGGGAATTAGCCTGCTGAACGCTGTTTATAAAGTTTTTTCATTATTTTATATAACCGAATAGTGGAATTTGTAGAACCTCTATTGGGTGATTACCTGGGAAGCTTCAGAAGGAACAGGCCAACTATCGACCAGATTTTCTCCTTAAGACAAATAATGGAAAAAAACAAAGGAATTCAATAAGATTATATGGATCCTTTTCATTGGTTTTAATGCTGCTTATGATCCCATAATCAGAAAGGAGCTCTACATGGCAATGGAAGAGATGGGTATCCCACCGAAGTTAATCCGGTTTGCAGCATGTACATTAAGAGAGAGTCGAAGTCGAGTGAAAATAAATGGTATGCTGGGCCAACCTTTTGCAGTGAAGTCAGGAGTTAGACTGGCCCCCTCTCACTACTGTTATTTTATATTGCCCTTCAAGTTTTGGTGAAAAGAGCTGAGATTAATCAGTCAGGTACAATTTTTAATAAAATGACTCAAGTGTTTGGTTATGCTGATGATGTGGCTCTGGTTGGGTTGTCCCTCAAGGCTGTAAAGGAGGCCTGCGAAGGGTTAGAAACAGAAGCAGAAAGACTGGACCTATCTATAAATAAAGGGAAACGAAAATTATGGTACTCAGGAAGAAAACACCTATAAACCCGCCAAAGCATTATGTAGTGGGAAAGTATACGTTCCAGTACGTGTCCAGTTTTAAAAACCATGGCTCCATAGTAAATGATCAGATGGAGGAAGAGGAGGAAATTCAAAATCGTATTATGGGGGCTAACAAAGCAGAAGAAGAAGTTCCCTCCGTAGTAAACTGCTAAGTCGGGGTACCAAAATAACTCTATACAAAACAATCATAACACCTTTATTGACCTATGCCTGTACAACCTAGACCCTACCCAAGATCCTGGCTGAAAAGATTGACAGGTTTGAGAGAAAAGTGTTGAGGGCGCATTATGGGGCCTATCAGGGAAAATGGTTCATACTGCTTGAGAAGGAACAAAGAGATCTACGGCATATGCGACGATTTTCAAGCTTCTCATGTCGTTCAAATTCAACGCTTTAAGTGGCTGGGTCACGTGATCAGGGTGGATGATGGTAGAGCAGCCAGACAGTTATATTATAGAGCCCCGGATGGAGTCAGACCGCGCGGAAGACCGAAGGGAAGATGCAAAGACTCGATGGCTGAGGACTTGAGGATGGTCGAAGTGACCAGCAGACTTGCTATTGACAGCAAGGACAGCTCCAGGCGCCTGTCGAGCCGTTAAATAAAATAAAAGCTGATCTTAAAAAAAATAAGCCATTTTTATCGGATCAATATTAGCGAAGATACAGCAAACAATTTTTATATTGGGCTTTGCACTATGAGGAAAGTTCTGTGAGCAGACACACGAGATATTTGTATTTATTCTATTTATTAATATTTAGTTATTTTCAGTTGAGGCCAACTCTATTTGTATGGGAGCTCTCTCCAAAGACAAATACATATTAGCATATATTCCAAGAACTCTCTCAGTTCTCTTGAGAACCATAGAAACTCTTTTTAATATTTATTCATATTTAATTGAACATGTATTGGCTTCCGCATGTTCCGTATTGTCCGAATCTTGTTTATTTATAGCATGTTTAATGGATATTTAAATGCTTATCTTATATAAAAGTGTAGCATAGTATCGCTGTTCAGTTTTCCTGATGACATTTGGCCATGTCGTTGGGTAAAATTCACGGGCCATGACACTCTCAAAGCAACCATTCATCAATATACCGATAGCAGCACACATGCATTAAACTACATATTGGAGACTAAGTTAGTGTACATTCCATCTTTGTATGACCGTTCCCATGACCTAACTTGATCATTAATGCGCATTATGGTATGAAATATTCCTGGTATGTTGTAATATTTAAGTAATGGATAAATATGGGATAAAGGACAGCAGTATTCTTTAAACACTTAGGACTTTCAGCAATAATTATAAATAATTAATCTCAGACTCGTTGGACAAGCACTTGCCAATATTAAATATTGCATAATTTTTCATACTTAAAAAAAAAAAAATTGTACCACTACAACCCATGGATACGTTCAGCACTTGGTTAGGACGTACTGTTTCTTGACCGACAGTTATGCAAGGGTATGTGGTCAGCAAGTGGTCATCATCCATGCTCAACCGCCAACCCCCCTAATCCAATGAAGTTCTGTGTGCCCACTCCATAGGGACTCACAATTAACTACTTTAACAAATACTTTTTATATAGACAACACCGCCCGAATATTTCATAATTTGTGCCTTACCCAACTGTGTTTGCATGTATTATTTAAAGCTTCCAAGGCTGTCCAGATGACTTCATTATTACCGAAAATACGCAGTTATTTCAAGAACATGAAACAGGCCTACCATTCGCTCCCGGTTCCTAGCATATCGAATTACTTCTGAACCGTTTTAATTTTGAGTACGCTCCTATTTATTTTGTCTATAAGATTCATTAATAATGAAGTAGCTTATGTCACCTAGGGTGGAGTTCACTTGTTCCCTATAGTTTTTTTTTTTTTTTTTTGTCACATTGTAAATAAATCATACAAAATTATAACAATATGATATTATTTAAGGACCAATTAAGAAACTGAAAATTTTAAATGTAATTGGTTATACGTGTATGTTAGTATGATCAAGTCGCTGGGTCTTGACTCTTGGGACTTTGCGGAGATGTAAGTGCAGTGCTGCTATTAGGCAAAAAAGTTTGTTGGCCCCTTACATGGAGGAATGTCATATTGCGGTTTATTTTAGATCATTTAGTGAGTTCTGCGCTTGCCCCGAGTTATATTAGTCATTTATAAGTTATATATCGTCTCTATGTTTTTTATTACTTTTTGAGGTATCGATTTCTTATTATAGTGAAAAGTGATAACAAACAACTGTGAATATGAAGTTGGAAACGCAGGAACAATAACATTGTGAGCAACATTACTATTTATACTCCAAGTGAAAACAGGTGTTTGGCATTAAGAACGAGACTAGTGACTGCCTCGTCATATCTACAGGTGTCTGTCACGGTTACCTCAGTACAGCTGTAGCTTGCTTGAAGGAACATCGATGTGCTTCACCTAAAAATTACGCTACAGGACTATAGATAGTTTTTTTCTGTTATTATTTATTTAATGAAGAGGTGCGAGCTATTAACGTCAAACAATGCCATTTAATGCAAAACGCTTAAATTCATCTGCCAAGAAAAAACCGTGTCGCTCTAAGAGAGCAATCTTACCAACAAACCCTTCTAGTTCTATTGAAGAATCCCATCTTCAACCTGGAACCTCTTCTCAGGGAACTGTAGATGAAACCCCCATTTTTCTCGGCTAATCCCTATATATTATTAAGAAATAATTCGAAGGCAATGTAGGCAGCTCGGACTCCCAAAGCTCGGGCCCCCGCCTATATTTGTTCGAAACATAAAGCTTTATGCCATCATATTGTGGTTTCGCGATGAAGAATGGCAAACTTTTTCACATGCAATAGAAGAGACAACAAACACTATCCTTGGGCCTAAGCCGAAGGAGCCTCGTTCATCTTGGTTTGATAACGATTGTGAAAATGCAACCCATAGAAAGAATGAGACCTACCGAACAATGACTCAGCGGGGTACAAGACTGAAGGTCAACAAATACAGAAGACTTCGTAGGGAAGAAAAGAAGCTCCACCGACAGAAAAAGAGAAATAAAACAATCGAGAAAACCATTTGCTCCGCTTCTGACCTATTGTTTGAACAACAGAGGAAATCTCCTAACAAGATTGGCACAGAAATTAGCTCATTGGAGAAGCCACTTTTCTGAGCTTTTGACAAAAGATGGTCCACACATCAAAGATGTCGACGAAATATCGCCTGCAGTTGGATCATCACCACCTGACGAAGAAGCAATAATAGATGCCCTTGATAAGCCCAAGAACCATAAGACCACTGGCTATGGTGGAATTCCTGCAGAATCTGTATGGACCAGACTGCATGGACAGAAGAGGTGATACCCTCTGGATGGAGTAGGTCTATAATTCACCCTGTACATAAAAAGGGTGAATGCACTAACTATAGAGGAATATCCTTATTTCCCTCTGGTTATAAAATTCTTTCAAGCATCATGTTCCAGCGCCTCTTACCATATGCTAATAGAGTTTCAGGACCATACCAGAGCGGCTTCAGGAGTGGTAAATCCACTACTGACCACATTTACAGCCTGAGAAACATCGCCTCTTCGTCGACTTCAAACCGGCATAGGACAGTGTCAAGGGAAGAACTCAATCGAGCCATGGAAGAGTTGCAGATTCCAGAAAATTATATATTACTGATAGAGCTAACGATGAAAACAGTCATATGCTCAGTCCGGGTTGTAGGAGATATCCTAGAAGAGTTCGATGTTTTAAGGCAAGGGGATGCCCTAGCGTGCCTCCTCTTTAATATTCAAGAAAAAACAGTAAGAACTCCGGTATTCAGGTCGGAGGCACCATTTTCAACCGGTTGGTTCAACTCTTAGTCTACGCCGATGACACAGGCATCGTTGAACGCTCCTTTCAAGGAGTTAAGGAGGCTTTTTTAGTATCAGCGGGACCGGTTCTGAGACTCGGGCTTGAAGTAAACCAGGCGAAAACGAAGTATCTTGTGGCAGGGGAAGTGCCTGGTCCGAATGAGAGTGTAGCCTTCGAGAGTACAGCTTTGATAAGGTCCAAGATTTTATGGATCTGGGCTCCTGGGTGACCCAAGACAATGACGAGGGATCTGAGATGAAGAGGAGAATCGTCTACCAACCGACTTTACTTTGGGCTAAGAAGACAGTTCATCGGCCTCATTCTCTCTAAGAAGACGGACTAACCAGGAAGTATACTATGTATTGATAGAGCCTGACATCGTCCAGATTTTAAAATTAGCCATATTTCGATGGGCAGGACATCTGGCACGGATGGAAGAAAATGAAATACGAAAGAGAATGCTTACAGAGCCTCTCTATGAGAAGAGGAAAAGTGGCAGACCTAAGCTGGGGTGGATCGACGGAGTAGTGACTGACTCGAGAAACATCCTTGGTGTCAGGAATTGGATGACAACTGTACAGGATCGTGACGATTGATGGAGGCCGTACGTAGTGGCCATGACACGTCACGACATAACATTGAAAGACATAGACAACTGTCCTGACGCTACTCCCCTCAGGATTACTCTGCAATGTTTCCAGCGACGAATTAATCGGTAAGCGGACTAAGCGGCCGCGTAGGGCCCCACACATCAAAGGGCTCCGAAGTCTTGAAATATATAGACATAAAGATTTTGGAACCGAACGAAAAGGTTCAACAAAGAAACCCTACTTGAAATAATCGAACAAATCTAAAAACAAAATGTTAAATTGATGGCCTCTAAGTTGTAACCTATTTTGGGAAGGAGTCCCAGAATTCTTACCGCTTAGCAGGTGGATTAAGCGGTTAGCGGCCACCTAGGGCTTCCACTTGTCGTGATCCGTGTCTGAATGTTTCAATATAATTTCAGAACACATTATAAATTCCGCGTTTTTTTTATTTAGGCTGCCGGCACTGATTACTTTTGCTTTAAAAGAATACTAGGAGATTCCTCCCCCTCCCCCTCGTTCAATACGTTAATTTATAGAGAAAATATCGTGGGTGTTCAAGCAAAATTCACTAGTTGTAAGTCCAAAATTGAAAAATTTCACAATTTTTTCACTTGCAAGGTTAATACTATAAATATAAATATTTCATTTCAATGTTTTCTTTTACCTGGCAAACATCATAAAGTCATTCAATGCCTCATTTTGATGGCTAAATTAATTTAATCCATGTATGTTGTGTTTTCACCAGACAGAAATAATTTATTATAAAAATTCACTAACGGAATTGATGTGAACAGGGTCAGGGTGAAGGACTCAATAGGTCATTCTCCTGGAAAGGGCTAGTTGCAGTTCTGAAATTTTGCAAACATTACCTTAGAATTATTCTTCCAAAAAGCATTTAGAGTGCCCCTTTGCTCCTTCACGTAAATATATTCCTTTATATAGCTCAGCTATATGCTTAATTTTTGAACAAATGTTTTCCATGAGGGAATGTACGTTAGCATTAAAAATTCTCTTCAGTGACGAGGCTGGATGAAAAGCGCTGGGATCTCCTGGAGCAAAGATTAGTTCGAAGTTCGCTGGAAAGATTGTAAATATTGTATATAGATATTCAAGATGATTTTTTTTATTTTTACTTAACATAAATTTTCTTTATCTTGCTTGTTTATTTATTTTGCCATTGTTTAATTGTCTTTCTATTTATTTCGATTTGTGATGTACATATTTCTTTTTTTTAATTATTGTTAATTCTTTTTATGCCATTTTATTTCTTTTTTTTTTGTTTTCACTTTCTATGTTTGGTATGAATGGATTCTTACAGCCCTAATATCTATTGCCCTTGAGTGTGGCAGATTGCATTATTTATCTTTAAAAGTTATATTTAAAAAAAAAAGATCATTTATATTTTTGACTTCATTATCTAGTAAATTTTTAACGATTTAAATTACGTCGCCTCCGAGATATAATTAAATTTTATATGCCAAGGAGGTAGTAAAACATTTCATGTAGCCGCTGTGGGAGGTAGCGTGCCTAATTTGTGAAATAGGCCTCCCATTAGAGAGGGAGGGAGAGAGGCTAGAATCATTTATCACTCCCTCTCTCATTTACATTTATATTTGTTTATTGCAATTGCTACGTATGAATTTTAAACAGACTAATGAACGAATTACCCAGGTAATTCATGCGTCGCCTTGGCACACGGAATCCTCCTCGATCGATAATTATATCATCCCGTCAAGTTCTTTGCTCTCTCCCCTTCTAGGGTCATCATATCCCCGTCATATTGGAGGCTACTGCTGTGTACTAATTGCGTACTCTCATGTCGAAGGTTCTTTGTCTTCGTGTGCTAGTCATCTTGTAGTGGTAATTAAGAGTAGAGATCCAGGGTTAGTTGAAACAAATTTCAGCTCAGCATAAACCATTCATTCATTTATAGGCATATAATAGCGATACATAAGGTTAATTGATACTAGATGAAAAAAATAATTTTGTTCTATCCCTTCTGAATAACTATATTGATCAGAGTTTCTGTACATTTGTCAATGTAATTGGGTACATCTCAGTAGTAATTGTTATTGACATAACTATACAAATTGACATCGATACGGTGGCTTGATTATGAATCAGGTGATGGAATTAGTGTTGTATAAAAGAAAATGTAGAGGAGGATTGACGAATTGGGCATGGAATTCCAAAAAGGGGTAGCACGAATGACGAAGGGTTTGCGGCAGGGAATTACTTTTATAAGAGGGTATATATAAATCGATAGATTGACATCTTATATTCAAAGAGTGAATAGAAAACGCTCAGTGAGAAGATCAAGAATGCAGAGAACCTTTTTGGTTCTAAGGATTTAAAAAATAAAGTCACAGAGGAAGTATTACCGTCGGAATGTAGGCTGAAGTTGTTTAACTCGGTATACCAACAAGAAACATGAGAGCGCCTGGGAAACCTGAAGATGAATCTTATGAAACAATTCAGATATCTCTTAAGTCTCATCTCAACCCTCTGTACTCCAGCCAACCGAACAATAGTCGAAGTAGGGGAAAATAATGCAAGAGGAGCTGCCGAGTAATTCGAGGATTTTTGAATCTTGGTACGATCTTGTAAATATGATTATTCCAGAAAAGGTGCAGACCGAATGGTGACCGATTATGGAAGCAAAACGGAATGGTAAGGAAGCGAATTAAGGAGCTGTTTCGGATCGATAAGGATGACTTTAGTTCTTTCAGCAATCAGTTTCGACTTATTGTGAGCTGCCCAGCAGTGGATATTATGAATTGATCGAGTGTAAAGCGAGGTCTAGTTTCAACTCGACCGTTTGGCATTCCGTTCGCCTGTCACGCGATTACGACCAAACAAGTCGTTCGGTTTTCTTCATATTTGGCACAAATGTTCCCCTTGATTTCGGGAATAACGACATATGTGTAGGGATTTCTTTTTTTTAATTCCGGTCGAAGATAGCGGTCGTTTCATTGGGCCCGTATTTTGCAGTCACAACCAAATGCGTTGTTCTTCAAATTTGACATGAATATAACTTACAGGCATTTTTTTTATTTTTTTGTAACACCACAAATGCTATTAAATAACTGTTGGATAACTGAAAGGAATTGTTTTCCCTGAAATTTATTGACCCGAGCGTAAGCGAGGTCCTGTTTCAACCCGACCGTTTGGCGTTTCGCCTGTCTGCCCTCGTTTTTTTTACTTCAAATTTGGCAAAAACGTTACTTGAAGTCGCGAAAAAACGACTCATTTGTAGGGATTTTTATTTTTTAATTCTGGTCCAATATAGCGGTCGTTTTATTGGTCCCGTATCATCAAAAATGTGCTTTCTTCACAGTCAAGATCAAATTTGAAATGAATATTCCTTGAAGGCTTTATTTTTTCTTTTTTAATAAGCATTGTCAGAGATGGTGAAGAGAATACAAAATCAGATAATTACAAAAATTGTGAGATTGAATTATTTTTTGAATGAAAAAAATTAATCAGTTCTATTTAATGGGTTCTGTTTATTTCTGCATGGTCTTTGACATCTCTAGCTTGAATCTTGTAGAATCCTGGTGATTTTTTGGCTTTGATAATTGCTGTTGTATTACTGATGTCGAAATTGCAGGGTAAATCTGTTAAATAGGTACATTCAATCTATTTTTTTTTATCTCAACTTTTTTTTTTATATCCGCTATATAGATTTTAAAAATGGCGAGCTGGAAAGAAACTATTCAAGGTTTCGTAAAACAACTGCAATTTTTTTAGGTAAGAGTAAATTTTGCATAAGGCTATATAAATAAATGTCATATTTGACAGATTTATACATTAACGTAGTAATCAACGAGTGAATCGCTATATCGCTTTGGAATATACAATGCCCATCGAATCGGTTGCAGTCGTGAAAATTTGCGACTAATTTTGGTTAGTGATAGAGCAATCTTTGCGAAAAAGTTTTGCATTTTCTAAAACGACATGATTTTTTTTTATCCTACTAGATACTCAGTTTTCTCCAAAACGATGAGTACAATCCGTTTTAAAACTAATCCTATCATAAAGAGCCCTTGCAAATGAATTCTAAGTAGCTGAGATTCGCATGTATATTCTCATCCTTAAACCTCTAGGAAGTCCAAACAAATGAAATTATTAGTAAATTTATGTTGTGACACTATAATATCAGGTCATCCCGTAATGTCGGTTTTTAAAAATCTTTCTGTTTATATTTAAATTACTAATCCCTCCTTTACAATTGAATTGTGGTTTCGTATTTTGTTCATTATATCATTACGTACTCTTTTGTTTATCATGTTTTTGTTGGAGAAAGTTAGTTAGTCTTTGCTGAAATTTCAATTAAAATGGATCTCCCCAAAAACCACTTACGCCATCTTATATGCTTTGAGAATTCGATAAAGGAGAAAATGCTGCTTCAACTTATCGGAAACTTGGAGAAATATATGGAGAAAACGTCATTATTGAACGGCATGTGCACAGAGGTGGTCTGAAAAGTTTCGAGCGGAAAACCGCAAACTTGAAGGCTTGCCTTGGACAGGCCGACCTAAAGAGCTTGACGGCGAACTCCTGCAGGCTACTCTTGAAGAAAATCCTGTTTTAGCAGTCGAATAATTAGCAGAAAAACTTGGATCGACGCATTCTGCTGCCCACAGTCATTTGCAATCAGATATATTTTAATTGAAATTTCAGCACAGACTGTCTAACTTTCTACAAAAAAACGTCATAAATAGAAGAGTACGTAATGTTATAATAAAGAAAATATGTAAACACAATTCAATTGTAAATCAGGGATTAGTAATATCAACGTAAACAAACAGATTTTTAAATATCGACATTACTTATGGGATTCCCTGATATAATACGATACACATATATTTTTCCTGTAATACAGTTTTTTTTTTTTTTTTTTTTTTTTTTTTTTTTTTTTTTTTTTTTTTTTTTTCTAAATAAGTAGAACAGGTCTTTAACAGATTAGGCACACCAGTTACTTTCATTAACTGCAGTGATCGTTAAAAAATATTGGTTATTGAAACAGTTATTTTATTTATAAATTATAAAACAAGAAACATTCATAATAAACAATTTTAAAGAGGCCTCACTCTGGAGGCCGAAATTCCAGCATATCCTGGTATATTCTTTCAAAAATATAAACATCGTGGCACTTATTCCTTCTGGCGAACTCTCATAAATATGAGTCCACCATTGATCTGTAAAAGAGATGTTGATTGAAGACAGGTAAGTTTTAAATTCATAATCTTCCTAGTAGTGCTTTCCATGAAGTGCGTCGGCAGGAACAGGTAATATATTGAAGTATGTATTCCCAACGTCATGTCAGTATTCTCCATATATATATATATATATATATATATATATATATATATATATATATATATATATATATATATATATATATATATCCATTAGTTATAAGTTTTTTAAATAATGTAAAATCCCTCTGAGGTCTGGAGTTTTCTTTCGTAGTTTAACCTTTATGCCATTGTCTAGTGTATATGAATTGGTAACATACCTTTGGAAAGGTTGTCCAATTGTACATACATAATTTTAATCTAGTAGGTATTCTGGATTAGGTAGCTATGACTTAATGGTAGTACGTGGGGGGTCTGTGGTATCTAGCGTAGTTATACGTATAAAATATATTATACCGTTACATCGGTTTACATCTGGAATCGATAGAAACATATAGTATATTAGATGATGTTTCTGGACCCCCTAGTATCTAGAAAGACATATTTTTGTTTCGAATTTTATTTAATCATATCTCGTTTTCTGAATCAGTTGCTAGCATTTTCTAAGAATATTTCATAAATCTGGGTTACAGTATTCGTAGTTTATTTTCAGTTATATTTTTCGAATTATAAGAACGGGAGGTTCTTTATTAATTAAATATTTTTGTTTTAAAATTTCTTCGTCGTCAGGTTTCAGGATCTCTTCAAGTCGGCTCCAGTGAAACAATTATAAAACATACTGTGGACTGCAAGTTGTTAGAAGTCATGGATTCGCTAACTAGTCAGGTAACTAACTACAAACTTAGTGTACAGCTCCACTGTTGGAACTCGGAGAGAGCAATGTTGAATCTGAGATCATTTTAATGCTTCGTAACTATTGCTGTGCATGGGTGTCAGCAATTAGTGAGGAAGGTTTATATTATTATTTCCTGTTGCTTAATTCGATAATCTATTAAATATAAAATTATTAGTTATGCGAAATAACTAATATACATTAGGAAATATAGTATAAGTGCTATCAAGCCACATTTATTTGTTCAGCTTTTTAAGCAACCATCAATAATTATTTTGAATCTCTACCGTGTGGAACGTTTTTGCTATCTTGGTTCAATATTAGAAAGCAGTAGGACCACATGCATTGAGATGAATAAATGAATCAGCAGTAGTAGAATGTTTATTGGCATGTTTAATTCTGGAGCGGCAGTATCCTTAGCAAGACGAAGAAGCTTGTCGAAAGTATAATGTTGTACGGCTCTGAGATTTGGACCCTCAAAAGATTACAGGAAAAGCGACTTTTGACTGTGGAGAAGGATTTCTGGAGGAGATCTGCCAGAGTTTCTAGGATATGGAACATGTAAGGAATAGCGAAATCAGAGAAAGAATGGACGCTTCATGTGTGGGAGAAAAAGAGACGCCGTATTTTTAAGCATTGTACAAAAACAAGCATGATTATAAATCCTTAATAGGCAAAATATGGACACATTGCTACCTTTTTAATTCAAATATTGACCAATATAAATTATTATAATTAACATTACAGTAAGTGGGGGGGGGGGGGCATAGCACCGCAATTTTTTTTTTTAGTTTTATTTTATATTGTGGACAATCAGAAGTAAATTTTCCTTCAATTTGATATTCAAGTTTTCGATTGGGATCTTACCTATAACCTCTGACAATATTAGTCTTGTCTGATAATTAACCGCAGTGAAATTAAAAATTAAAAAATAAGTAAAAAAATGAGGCAAACCCCGAAAATAAAAATACAACTGCTTAATGAAAACTCTTTAATTTCTTTGTAACAATATAAATCTCAAAAACTTTATAAAACTTAACAAATAAATTCGAAAAATAATTCATAGTCTTATATTTTTTTTCATTTTTTCGTTTTTAGTTCATGAAACAAAAAATTAGAAGACGATTAATAATGATGTTTCTAATTTGCCTGAATAAATAAACCAATACCTAAAATAATTACGTTTCTTATTAATTTAAATAAAATGAGTGTGTTAAACTTCTATCGTTTTATTATTTTTTAAACCTGATGAAAACTCAAAACTTATTTTATATGGTCCAGTGGCCAAGTCGCTGGACTCGCATGAATGGAGCCCTAATCAAGGTCAAAATAGTTTTAAATTAGTTTCAAATTGTATTATTTGTCATTAGGCTATTAATTACTTTGATATCCCGTCAATCCCTCCTGGCACGGAATAAGACAACACAATCATATAACTCTACTTACCATCCTTCTCATATTCCTTTATAAATATGCATTGCAAGTTAAAAACGGTTCGTTCCTCAAACGATTTTTTTTTTTATAAAAAATTATATACAAACCTTGAAAATAATGAAAAAAATTGTATGGCATAATCCCGGCATACCCTATACGACGAGTATCCGAAATTCTGTGGTCATCCTGATACAAGACCGGAACTGGAGAAGGTCGAAGGGGGCATTTGCCCCGGTGGCAGAATCCGGAGGGCGGAAAATTTCGAGCGTAATTTTATTTTTAGGTTAAGTAAAAGTTATTTATTTCTGCTTCTTGATTGTATTGGCCTTCATTCAGTCAATAATAATGTTAGAAGGCTATGTTATTTATTTCGAAATGTACTACCTGCAATACTGTTAGAAAACCGTTGACTTTTATTGGAGGAATGGTGGAGGGTGAATAAAGGGGCGCAAAATTGAGTTTTCCCCACCCCCCTTGCAAAAATCCTAGTTCTGATAGCTCCCTCCCCCTAATAACTATCTCTGGATCCGCCCTGAGTGCGACCCCTAGATTTTATAAAAACATACATGATTGTATAGTCTTTTAATTGGATTTAATTTTGAGAATATAAATTCTTTTTTCTTCGGATTTGTGCCCAACGATGTAAAACTTCTGTCATGTCAACTGTTATTTATTTATCTATTTTTTTGTAAAATCTATTACCGAAACCTTTCGATGGTAGTAATATCTTTGAAGATGAGAGCATCTATCTATGTCCAAGACGCTCTAGGGATATGATTAAAAGGTCCTATTATGTATCGTCCCTCGGACGACTCTGAGATAGCTGGTGATACTGGAGACGGATTGCTTCCCTGGCAGCCATAACGACACTGTACGCAGTTGGTGGTGTCATCTGCTACACTCTATGACCTTTGCTATTACCATGTGCTCTGGTTAGTAGCTGACTCCTAGGCTCATCATGTTATAATTACATTATGAAGGAGGAATCAACTTTATGATGAGAGTCCAATGCGTGTTACTTTTTACTTGTTTTGTAATCGAATCCGACTTACTCAGCCTGATGGCAAGGGATCTTAATAGAAATCATCGATTAACAGGCAATATACGATTGTCTTGAAATGGTTTATCAGTTTTGAAGATGTCTGAATTTTTTAGAGGTTGTATCTTTCAGGTCATTCTGCTGATGTAATATAATTACCAAATCATACAATCTGCGAAAGATGAGTAAATTTACTAGACTTAGTATTTTATTTATTAATGTAGTATTTTCCATCGGCGTTAGACTTGAATACTATCGCAGTATTGACTGCTAGGAAAATAAAAAAACAATAGGAAGAAATAGGTTCTCCATGGTTGGCATTAGAATTGTAAATGTGCCTCTGGAGTCGGTCCACTGCCAGGGAAGATGTTTCTGGATTCAGGGATACCCGAAGCGCATTTGATTATCGACGTGGTAGGGGATTCCATTGCCTACTAGAACTTTCCATCCTTCCTCATCTCGGTGCCTCTTCGATGGTCTCATCATGTCTTCATGTCGAAGGAAGAGAATGCAGTACGGTTCATTTGACGAATGTGACTTTACATAAGCCTCTTTTTTCCTCTGTTCACATTGTCCTCTTGTAATATCGGCGACATCAGGACACAGTTTCAATACTCGATGTCGAAAATCGCCAGATTCTACAAGATTCAAGCTATAGATATCAAATACCATTCAAAAAATTATCTCAGAGCCCATTATACAATTGATCAATTTTTTTTCATTAAAAAAATAATTTAAACTCCTCGCAATTATTGTTATTATCTGTTTTTGTCTTCCCTTCACCATACGTGTCAATACTTATAGACGAAAAAAAAAAATCAAAAGCCTTTAAGGAATATTCAGGCCAAATTTGAAGAGAACTGAACGTCGCGATTAAGTCATCGCGTAACTGACAAACGAAATGCCAAAATGTCGATTTGAAATAGGATCCCGCTTACGCTTGTTCAACAACCAAAAATACTATAGAGAGTTTTTTTAATGCTAACAAAAAAATTTACCAGTTTTTTTGTTATGATAAAATAAAAAATCTCTAGTACCATCATTATTTAAGTATAATATCCGTCCATTGCATTATGCCTCGAATAAGGCGAAAACCAGCTTGATATGTTACTAATATACATATAACAGTTGATATTTACCTAATGAGGTTATGAGATTAAAATGATTTATTGTCATAAATCATTAAAAAAATCGAAATTTTTAACTGTTTCACCGATAATATGCGCGTCCTGTCAAAACATGCTTCGAATATACGCTGCTGACTTACAGTTTGATTATCAACTTGATTACCATCTGTGTAATTTCGATTCTTCGAATGACATTTGAATAAAAACTTTTCCTTGTAAATTCACGTGATGCTAACGACATAAACATCGAAAACCTGCAATTACCTTTAGTACCATAGTTAATTTATAGACCCTCGTATATTAACTTCAGAGCGGATATTTTGCAGATAATTTACAAAAAAAAAAATCTCTGTTTCCATAAAAAATTCCCGCTATTTCTGTTTCGTTCCCGCGGTGACAAACTGCTATCTTGCCCTGGATGGTGCCCTTTTCCAGTGCTAGCGCATTACTGGAGATTTACACTGGAGGCCCCGTTTGGAAGATACCCGCTCCATCGTCTGTGCAAACCTTATCTCTCCCCGACCGGTATTCAGCGGTGGAGTTCATCTTCTTGGAACTCCTCTCTTGGCGGTAATGTAGTACGATTCCTCCTGGAAAATGTGTGGGATATTTTTTCTCTTTAAACTATTGTGTCCTTTAAATTTAAAATGTTTACCAGAGGCAGAAAATGTTTGTATTGAAATCCTTGAATTCGTTGTCAGTTTAATATTTTTCAATATTAAGATATTTGCTTTATTTGTCTTAATGCGTATTTAATTCAGTTTATGTGAATCCAAAATTCTACCTTGATGAGGATTAGCTCATAAGTTTATATATGTATTGTCGGTACAATGCCAAAGTGGCGTATCTGCAAATTTTGTGTTTTGGGGTTATGTTGCATTTTAGCGTGTGGTTTTCTATTCCCTTCGCAATGCCAAAATACCTATATATGCATAAAATTCTATTTTAAAAAATACTTTATGTTGTCTTAACTTAAGGCAAAATAAAAATAAACAATGATTACTATAAACCAGGAACATCAGAAATCCAGTACCTTACAGTGTAGGTATATTGTGGTTAAGATAGTCACTAGGAGTTCGAACATGTCTATCATTGGGTCTCTACTTTACCATAACTGCAATAGTTGTTGACAAGAGACTAAATGGGAGACCTGACACCAGCTGGATAGACAGAACAAACAAAGATATCGTAGACCTAGATTCAGCCGATTGGAAATCAATAGACCGAGATAGAATTGTATCAGGCTGGCCAAATTTGTAAAAAATCTAAAGGATTTGTAAAATCAACAGAAAAAAAGTACGTAAAGTTATTAATTGAGGGCATGAATCATACAAAAAAAAAATTGGATATTATTTCAAATATAATGTTTGGCCTGGAGTCTTACAAAGTTCAATATCAGTTATCAGAACAACAGTCTTTCTATATTTCATTAATTAATTTTAAACCGCCATTAATAAAATTATACAATGCATTAGCTGTTCATAGTGGCCAATAGCACACTAAACATACAGCACATTAATTAAATTTAAACTGCCATAAACACAATACATTACTGGTCATAGTCATAAATAACAAACCAAGAAGCATGCGTATACATAAATACAATTTTCATTTAATTTTATTCATTTTATTAATTTATTTATTTAAAATAAAATGAACTGCCTACCTTTGTTATGGGACAATAATGCGTTTAACTTCTTGAATATCCGAATTGCCACCCTTTCTTGCACACAATCATTCCACTTGAAACACTGGCAAAGAACATGGCGGCTCCATAATCAAATATTGGTAGTATTTATAACATCTGTTTGTGCACATGCGCACTCTAAATAGAAATCTCTTTCAAAAGGTAACTTCCTTTTTTGCAATTGGTTCAATACTTCGCCTGAAAAAGGGATCAGTCCAAAAGAAATAATTGTGGAAGTAATTATCTTGTTTTAAACTCCTCAAATTTCTCCGAATACAAATTACCAATTCCGATCCAACAAATGTTTTGGAATAAAATATCTTTACTAGATTAAATAATTTCCTCAGTATTCTCTGCTATATCAAGATGGTATGTAACATTTACTAGTCAGCAGCAATTTTTTTTTTTTTTTTTTTTTTTTTTTTTTTAACTGATGTGAAGCAAGTGAACTTGAGCTTTGTATTTGAACTTTTCTTATGATTGACAAAGTACCTCTATCGCGAGAATTTTACAACCAGCTAGTAACGTATTCAACCGTGTCCCTTAAAATAAGTACTATAATTTATTTTTCCAATACGGGGATAATGCCGGTGGACTGCCGATCCAGATGGCAATATCTGGGTGGCTTAGTCCGACTTGAGGTGAGCTTTGATGCCGGGCCCACCTGTAAGCTGCATACCAATAGCGAGTTTTTCACCGGGTTGGAACAGAATGTGGAATTCATATAAATATCTTATATTAGGAATTTATATTACAAACGTGTGTAAAAATATAAAAAAAACTTTATATCATTTAAGTAAAAGACTTAAATGATTAGGCCATCATTTGAGGGCTACAAAAAGCATTAAGTATCTAAAATACCGGTAAATAATTAAGCAGTCAACGTTTCGCCAATTCAGACATCACCAGGACCGAAAAAGCAAGATCACATAAATGTCAGACAGCACATCTCATATCAACATTCTAAAAAAAAAAAAAGACACTTGAACTAGAGACAGTGTATTACAACACGTACTACAAATTGTTTGTTTTATTTGTTAAGTGTTTTTGCTGTTTTATATTAAAATATATAACATTTGACATATTAATCTGACTTGAGAGTAACTTTTGAAGAAACTGAACAATTATTGCATTCCAATGACAATTCTCCTTTAGAAGATAAAGAACCCATCGTTTTTTTTTCAAAAACGTCAGAAGATTATTGTGTATAGATTTGTCAGCATGGTTATATTTTTAAGGGTTTAACTAGGTAAAATTTGAAAAATAGGTTGGCATCTATTTAATTTGGAACTTAAGGGACATCGAGGTTGTATGTTTTATTTGTTGAATGATAGGGTGATTGATATTGGTCTAATAGTTCTGATTATAAGGAGTTACATTTGGGAAAAATTTGGTGTTTTCAAAGAGGCCAAAAGTTCATTTTCGTTTGTCCTTATATATCATTATAATCATTGAGGCTTTGTATTATTAAATTAGTATTTTTGAAAGTTTGTAGAGTAAATGGCAAACAAATTAATATCACATAATATTATTATATGACCAGTTCACTTCCATACCTCTGTCAGAAATCTCGGAGTAATTTTTGACCAGCACATATCCTGGAGTAACCATATTTCCCAAATCACCCGAAAATTCATTGCTACCTTTTATCAGTGTAGATTTCATGATTCTATGTGCTTAAAACCCGTCAGCTCCTAGTTTCATCCCTCATATTCCCCCACTTCGATTATGGTTGTCTCGTATACGGGAGACTGTCAGGTGTGCATGAAATGAGGCTGAAGAGACTAATGAATTGTTTCATTAGATTCATCTTCGGGGTCTCCAGGCGCTTCATTTGGTATACCGAGTTGAAGTGGCTTTATCCAGTTTTTTGACGATAATACTTCCAAAGCGTCTATCTTTTCCGATCCTTTAGAACTATAAAGCCCCTCTATATATCCTCAATTTGATCATCCCTTGTTCCTCTGTCCATTCTCTAAATACCAGATCCCAGCCCTTAAATCTGTATACCCCTTCGTGTCACTTCTTTTTGGAATTCCTTACCCGTCTTCATACGTAAAACCTCATATCTAACTTCACTTCCACGAACATGTAAAAATAATAACAAGTGTATATATATATATATATATATATATATATATATTAATCTATTTGTAATTTCAATACTATCGCTTATTTTGCACATTATTATATTTCATTTTATACTTAAACCATTTGATAGCAATGTAATTAGCTTGACAAATTTAGCTGGAATTGTACATTTCTGTTATTCATAAGGGACTATGTGTCCCAGAATAAAAATTACTTTCTTTATTTCTTCTATTGATATTACCTACTCATTATATTTTTTCTTAAACTATTTTTTGTTAAATATTACTATCTCTCCCGATAACGAACATTAAGTATTAGTTTTAAAAAAAATTTATTCATGTCATATTTATAGACATTGTACATAAATTCATTAATATCGAAATGAATTTTAAGAAAAAAACACAACGAAAAATAGAATTGTAGTTTAAATTGTCTAAATTAAGCATCTTAACATATACGTATATGCCTATGTACAATATTTACACACTGGCTGGAGAACCCTGAAAAAAGGTTGCTCTCCTCCCCATTCGGAGGAAAAAGCAGTACTATATAATAGATGCTAATATTTTTTTTTAGTTTTCTAAGGTCGTTTTTTTTTTTCTGTTTATTAGATTTTTTTCTTCTTTGTTTTATTTTTAGTACAAAAAATATTGTTCCACCATTTTTATTTTTTATTTATTTTTTTTATAACTATGTATTTATTCAATGTCTTCTTATTCATTATCAAATGGGTCTTTTGGCTATAAATAATCTGTATACTTTTACCTCTTTGTTATTCTCAAGGGAAATGGTCCCAAAGTTACGTTTTTTTATCTGTTTTTATCATTATTGTTATTAATTTAATTTACTTATGATAGTCACTTTTCTTTTGCCTGTAAATATGGTATGATGGGTTAAATATAGCCCTAGTGCCTATCGCCTCCAAGTATGGTAGATTGCACTACTTAATAATAAAAAAAAAAATATATTCTCTCTCTCACCCTCTCCTGACAAAAATATTTTGACAGAAGAAAAAAAAAAACCGATACAGCATAAAACTTATAATGAAATCTTGATAAATACTACGAAGTAGGCCGAATTTAATGAAGTACTAATAGTAGTTTATTAAGTTTATTGAACCATTAAACTTGTGGATTCATCAATCTTTTCACAACAGAAACCATCACTGCTGTCCTCAACCACAGTAACATTATAGATTACAGATGGAATAACTATGTTGTTATAGGCCATTGGAATTAGGATCAATTGTGAAATTATTTTAAAAATATATTAATTCTATAAAATTCATTAAAGAGGCATAGTAATTAGGGATGATATGATAAATGTTTAGGGATTGATAAATTATTTGCCACTTCTATAATTTCCTTTTCATTGAAAACTACTTTCGAATTTTATACATTCATCTTCAGTTCTAAAAACGCACAAAAATTCAAAAATAAGCAATTCAAAAAAAAGGTTTGGTATTGTTATACATATTAAATTAATTTTAATATAAATTGGTATTATAAAACATTTATGAATTATGAATTTAATTAAGACAAAAAATCAAATACATATTGGTACCCACTTAGGTTTAAGTAGATCGTATCAAACAGAAAAGTTTGTATTGGTTTGTTCCCGTACTGAACTAGCGATAGAAGAAAGGTGGGGTGTTTATAGGTAAATACTTACTTTATTTGATTTGAAAAATTTTGTCACATATTTTTTTTACATATTTTTCGACGTTTCCGGGAATTACTCCATATTCATGTATGTATTTTTAATAATAATTGTTATGAAAAAAAAATGTTAAATGCAAAAAGAATGTAAAGTAGTAACTAATTACATTTCCGTATACCTTATTATATCTAGCCTGTTTTATTGATTTTCAAAAGTGACTAAAAATGTTCAATCAAGTATAAAAAATTATTTTAATATTCACGCAGCCTTGAGAGATTGTGTAATACTTAAAGAGGTATGAGTGTTGACTATTAACATTTAGGGAGGCATTAGCGTATCTTCTAAGGCTACGACCTCATGACCTCACGGCCTAGCTGACATTATCCAATGTTTTCCTATTTTGTATTTGGGAATATTTATAATATGGAAATTTTAAATTTTTATTATAGAATGATTAATTCTAAACATTTTTATTTTGTATATATCTGTTATAATAATTTATTAAAGCGTCTATTTTCGAGCTAGTAGTTAAACATTTAATCCTAGTACTTCAAAATTTCATCTTCGCCGTGTAAAAAGTTAATTAGTTAATTTTGTTTTTGTCTATTTATGTTAAACAGTTTTATGTATGTATAAAAAACTGTTTATTATATGTAATATATCTCTATTATAATATAATATGTCTATCAATGGTTTTAAGAAGTCAATAGTTCAAAGGCTTTGTCCGGGTAAGATAAGTGCCATTGATAACCACCGACTTATCAATAAGTACACCCTCACAAAATATTCTTATCACCTAAATTTCAGATCTCTAGTGCCCCCCCTGTGCCCCATAATTAGCCCAAGTATTTTGAAACACTGTTATTTCTCTCTCTCTCTCTCTCTCTCTCTATATATATATATATATATATATATATATATATATATATATATATATATATATACTTTTTTTTTTTTTTTTTTTTTTTTTTTTTTTTTTTTTTTTTTTTTTTTTTTTTTTTTTTTTTTTTTTTTTTTTGTAAGGATGGTAGTCCAAAAAATTCTCAATGTTACCTTTGTTATGGGCCTCATGAACTATCAAAAGGAATTTTGTGTCTACATTCCAACATTTAGAAAACATCATCAATTGCCGTTTTCTGGAAAGAAACTTTAAAAAATCTTTAAAAACGACAATAGCCTTACAGGATGTTGAGCTGGATTAACCAGTCATAGGGTATCTTAACATAAAGCCATATAGACACCCTATTTTTTTTTCAGATTTTTCGAAATGGTGCTATAGTTTGAAATTTTCTAATGAAATTGCACATTTCTTAAAGTATCAACCTTGCTATCGACAAAGCTGGTGTTATTCATATAATCGGCATTTTAAAGCTATACGCCATAACTTACGCCACACTCAAAGTCTGGGTCAACTTGACCCACTCTTACCCTTTATTTGAAAAAAAACTTTTGCTGTTACAGCAATGCATATTTATTTATCACTCCTGAAGAGGTTTTTTGAGAAATGCACTGCCGAGAGGAGGAACCAGAAGTCTTTTTTCGAAGATTAGAGTTCAGAGATAAGAGGATGGACCAATACCAAATTATGCCAATATGAGCTAATTATTTGGTAGATAATAAGGAATAATCGAAGCTGTAGATCCGCCAGGTATCGACATAAATTTTTATTTGGGAAAAGGTTGTGAAACTATTTGGGCAGATCAACATTTACAATCGAAATGTGTTCCTCTCCTTCCAATTCCTTCTAAGAAAACTTCGGGCCTCCATGCTAAAGCTGAGAAATACAGAAGAATTACTTCCCACAGAATCATCATAAGGAAAAGAAAAGAAGATTTGATTGAGTGGAGATATCGATACTTTGTCGGTATCGAATTGCCCTGCTGAAATGGCGGCATAGCCGGAATCAGGCGGGCAAGCTTAATTTGCCGCCCCTTCATTCATCCCTCTCCAATAAAAGCCAATAGTTTTATAACAGTACTTAAGGTTGTATATTTCGAAATAGATATTATTACCCCAGAACATAACTCGTATTATTGACTGAATTTAGGACAAAACTATCAAAAAGCAGAAACAGATAATTTTTACTTAACCAAAAAATATACTTTCATTCGAAATCTGCCGCCCTCCATTTTCTGCCGTTCAGGGCAAGTGCCACCTTTGCTTCCTCCATTGTTCCTGCCCTGAGGGGAGGCAATCTTGAAGTTTGCCCCAGGCGCCAGTTGACCTAGCTTCGCCACTGTATGTAATCAAGGAGAAGTTGGTCGGGGGTGCGGTGAAGAGAGAAAACATAAAGTAAGTGTAAAACGTCTTTTAACATGTGCCGAAGTGTCGGACTAAGTTCAAGGCCATCATCAGGGCTATGTTACCTACCTATATAACCATATGAAAAAAAAAATATATTATTTATAGCAGTATGTGATATAAGTATACTGGCAAACTTAAAAAAAAATTAACATGATCTGTAAGGTGAATTCCAAAATGGAACCAAGGTGAAATTTTCATTTCTCGAATTTATAGATTCAAAACTAAACGTTTCTTCGAATGAGGGGTAAAAAACCTTGTACGTTTGGGAAATGTACCGAAGCTAAAGAAAGTTATTTTAAATAAAAATAATATGATTAAAGATTGTTTTTCTTTAATTTGCCTCATACCCTATAAACTTATATTTGATATGTTCCATCCCATTTATAAATTCGGTCAAAAAATAATTTCATATATATTTTTTTTTTATATGATTACATCTTGCACTGCTTAGCCCTGATGAAGTCCTCCAACTTAGGCTGAAACGGCGGCACAAATTAAAATAAGTTGTCTTTCTTTATCTCACCCCCAATTACCTTCTCGTTGATTACATCAAAGATCAAGAATAACTCTAGCATTCTGTATGTTAGTATTATATTTTTTTTTTTTTTGTGTATGACGTGTTAACGAATTATTTCCATTTTGGTGAACATCGAACTGTATTTAAAACTTACTTTTTTTTTTTTTCCAATAAAGCCACGTTTAATGGGGACAAAATAAGTAAAAATCCTGAACGAATTGTGCCAAACTTCAAGGATTGCACAATCTCTTTCAATAATTTCAGCCTGCAGTACCACTCCGGAAAAATAGAGGATGTCAATATGGCTTTAAGATACCCCATGACTTTGGTTTATCCAGCTCAACATCTGCAGAGTTATAGTTCTTTTTCTCGAAATTTTCATAACGTTTGTTGAGTTTTGTACCGGAAAAACAGCAAGTGAATGCCGTGATCTAAACGTTAGAACGTTAGAACGTAGATCTGAAACTTGGGTGATTGGAATATTTTGTAAGGCCGTACTTCGCTGTAAGTCGGCGGCCATTTATCACTCTGGGTCTCTTTAACCTACCTTACCCGGACAGAGCCTTTTTCATCTTAGTAAATAATTACTGAAAGAAATCATAAAGAATAAAGAATATCCTGAGAAAATAATAATAATTTCAAAAAAGTCAAAGAAGTAAATTTAGTCTATTATTTAAAGCATAGTTTGACAAAAATAAAGAATTTTCATTATAGTTAAAATTACAGTATAATATAATTTTGAAGTACCTACAAGAAAAAAAAATCCAACAGATAACATTTAAATAAAAATATATATATTTATATATATATATATATATATATATATATATATATATATATATATATATATATATATATATATATATATATATTTGCTCATCATCTGTAATAATTGGCATAGTATTAATATTAAGCGTCTGAAATTTTTTTATTTTAAGGAATTTTTATAAATTAATTCGGCTCGAGATTGTTTTAAATATATAAAATTTAAGAGCATTTTTTCGCTAAAATGAACGTTTTTATAAAAAAAAAATATAAATTCACAAAAGAGAATTAGAAAATATCAATTTCACAATTTAAGTCTTCGGGAAAATCACATATAGATTCAATATTTTTTTTTCTAAAATCTCCTCAAAACAATGTTTCGGGGCCCTATGCCCATTTTCAAGTTGATATTCTATAAAAATAATTAATACACATGCCACGTAAATGTATAATTTTTTTTTACACTTGAATATTACTATTGTAAAATAAAATAAATAGTGTACTTATGATATAAGTGTAAAGCAGTTAATTACAATGATTGGGATATTGGTATACAAATAGCTAAAATATGTTTATAATAAGAAATATTAGAGTAGCGTA
This sequence comes from Rhaphigaster nebulosa, assembly GCA_948150685.1. Taxonomy (NCBI): domain Eukaryota; kingdom Metazoa; phylum Arthropoda; class Insecta; order Hemiptera; family Pentatomidae; genus Rhaphigaster; species Rhaphigaster nebulosa. The sequence goes on from OX411307.1 coordinate 44,642,354, forward strand.
ATATTTAAATACAAAAAAAAAATGTTTACGTTGTAATAGCATATGGGTCGTTCTCATCAGACTTGTCATATTGGCCCTTGAAACAAGGTGATTTTTAGAAAAAATAAAAAGTGATATATCTTTCTCAAATTTTTTGTGTATGTTCTCTAACATATCTGCTATTAGAATCAATATCATTTTTGTGAGTTCTTCAATTGTTAATATTAGAAAACAATTTAAATCGGAATTTTTTTATTATTTTTGATTTTGTATGTTATTAAAGAAATTAATTTTTTTTTTTTACCCCCTGAAAAGGACAAAACCTCCGTTTCTCTGTTTATTCTTGTAGAGGAAACTGTAAGCTACACTATATTTCTTTGTGCTTATGACTTTTTTTAAAGATAAGTTTTTACTTTTTATGTTACCTTGACATAGAAATTTTATACTTTAAATTCGTTCTGAATTTTCTATATTTGTATTTAACCCTACATATATATTGTGCGTTGCTAGATTAGGTTACAGATAGTTTATACACTAAAAAAGAATATTTTCCCATTGTCGGAGTATGGCAAATAATTTATGAGGGACATGCTAACAAACATGGTAACGTAAATGATTTCCCATCACACCTACACGAAGATTTCTAGTAATCGTGAGGATCATTATTATTGTGATATCATTGATCAAACTAATCGTACACTTGTTAAAGTATTATTAAGCATTGAAAATATAACAGAAACATATTAGGATAATTCTCATCATACTTGAATTTGTAGTTTCCAGGACTGTAGATTTTCGCGAAGTTCAAGAAAAGTAACTTGATTTATATGTATATTTATTCCAGAATATATTTGAATTAAGTATCTAAACTCAATGGGTTCAAAAAATGTTAGTGTGGTAAAAAATATACTAACCTGCAAATAGTCTTTATTTTGCTCAAGCATGTTACTTAATCTAAATTTTCAGTGTGTACGAAAAAAAAAATTTATCCTAGTTGTTATAAAAACATGTATCGATTCTTTGGTATCATTCAATTAATATTCAAATATCCAGGTCAGAGCAAATTTACCTTCACAGGGGACCTGTGAAGTCCCCTCTCTTGCCTGTTACAATCGCTAAAAAAGAGTTATTCTATTTTTTGATTAATTTTATTCCAGTTTTGCAGCGAAATATAATATTATTGACGTGGTATGATTCTTGGTCAAATTCCTGTGGAATATCAATATTTGGGGGAAATTGCTGGAAAACTGACTTTTATATATATATATTTTTTTTTAATGAGAAAAACTGAAAATTGAAGATAATTATAGTTTGATATTATAAATATAAATTTTAATTTTACTAATATATTTGACTAGTATACCCGAGCGAGAACTCTCGCATTACATATCTTAATGAATCCTCAATGAAATCGAAGTATAAGCGATAAACAATATAATATTATCAAGAAAGTTTATTTAACACACACATTTGGTCAAGCTTTATAATAGTTTATAATGACCATGTTCAAGTAATAGTTAATACTTAATAAGTAATTAACTTGCCTTACTGGAAAGTACCCCCTCAGTTTAACATTTAAGCAATAAGGCTCTACTATACCACTTTCTGTTTCTAGTATTCTATCATTCATGGAAACATAAAAACAATATTTTATTTACAAAACGTTTTCACAGTTATTAGTACGTTTTTGTTAACAGTCTCAACTGGTTTTACAAGGTATAAAGTTGCCATGATGGCATACCCGAGCGAGAACTCTCGCATAATCCCTTATACATTAGAAGTATAAGCGATATTAGGGAAACATTTTTATTCGTGTACACAATATAATATTACCAAATTATTATTTGGTATAGCTACATAGTTTGCACTGACTATGCTGAAGTTACATTTCATACTTAATAAGTAATTAGCTTACCCCTAATTTTCTTTAAGAAATCGTCTCTTCAATTTAGCCGTTAGGAAATTAGATTCAGCTGTACCATTTCTATATGTAGTATTCATATTTAGCAGTGCCCTTTAGGGTTGGACATGGGAAAAAATATATAATTTCCCACTCATTAAAAGTGTTTGTAAACAGACTTAAATTGATATAAAGTAGCCATGACAACGGCAGGTATGCATGATGGCATGAGGTCCGTGCGGACATATATCGTGCATTATCTCAAAAACGGTAGGTTTTTAAGCTTTAAAACGCTGGACCAAAACGCTCGACAGGAGCGTATGTGATCTTGATGCCCGCGTCAAAATCTGTAAGATCCAACTTATCCCGTCTCGATCCGCCGACTCTTAGTATTAAAATCTTTGAAACCTCCCAGTTTTTTCATCACTTTTATTTAAGCCCTATTAAGAATTTAACCATTGAAATTAGGATTCGTCACTTCTCCGTGAAATTTCCTTTCTTTTGATACCTCACATATCGAAATCCATCGCTCCTGAGAGCCGGAAAAGGGATATATACTACTGTAATAATATATAGTAGTGATTTTATATCCAGAATCAGTCTTGTAAGTTTTATGTAATTGCTCTTTTCTATATTCAACGATACTAGCAAATTAAATCACACGATACTTGATCATTTAAACTAACTATAAGGAAGACGTTGGTCGTGGGGTGCGGTCAAAAACTAACACTTTAATAAGTAATACTTATTTATTTTGTGCCAACGTTTCGGCCTAAGTTTTAGGCCACCATCAGGGCATAGAGGCGTCCAGTCGAGCGCTAACTGAATCGTAATAATCCGAAACTAACTATAATTTTGCCCTGTAATTTATAATTTCTAAAAAAAAAGGTATGTTAACTCTAAATTTGGCAGAACATCTTTCTGAATTAAAAAAAAAAAACATATTCTTTACAAAATTGTTATAGTATAAATTTTATATTTAAATAAATACATATACCTAAAAAAAAAAAAAACAATCTTTAAAAATTAAAAAAAAACTATAATAGTTAATTTTATTTTTTTAAAGTAGGTATATATCCCTAAACTTTCCAGAACATTTTTATGATCTTTTTTGTTTAATATTTTAAAACCATATTTTTTAAAATTTATAAATATATGTTTAGAAAAAAAAAAAATCATTTAGAAAATATAGGTACCTAAACTTGGCAAAACATTTTTATAATTATTTTTTTTTAATATTTAAATAAATATTTTTTACAAAATAAAATTTAATCTAATATTTTTACAAAAATATTTATATTTAAACTATAGATATATATATATATATATATATATATATATATATATATATATATATATATATATATATATATATATATATATATATATATATATATATATATATATAACGATAGAAAATAATAGAACTGCATTATGAGAATAAGTGAATATAATAACTGTCATGTGTGGCACATTGTCAAGTTCAGGCTTAATAAGTATGTTAACAGCTTCTCAAGTATGTTACTTTCATAGTGGTAACATATTTGAGAGTAACGTACTTGAGAATTCAACTTTAAAAATAAATTTTATAAGTTCGTTCTGAGAAAAAATCAAGAATATTTTATTTTTGTAAACTTAATCAGTAGGCCTTATAATCGTAGCCCATTAAAAAAAAAAGAAATTAACAGAGAATGATGGAAATATGTTAACATGCTTGATGACGAATAAAAATACTTACCATTATTTCAGTTGTAGGTTAAGTTTGACGCAAATTATCCGTATTCCAGAGTAAAACAGTTACAAAATCAGACATTGCATCGCCCTAGGTCAGAGGAGTTCAGGGTAACCACTTTAGGAAATGAATATTTTTCGAAATAATATTAGTAACACAAATGAGCTCTCGCTTTCACCATTCCCTCGAGACATAAGTTCTCGATGACCTCCTAACCTTTTGGAAATTTTTAAAATTTAAATATCATTAATTTTTCAAAATAGCACACTGGTACCTTCTAATTACTGCTTTCAATTTGAGCTTACATTTTTTTTTTCATCAATGTATGGCAATGAATGTTTAAGTGAATTAGGGTTTGGACAGAGAATTTTGAATTTTAAAATTTATTTTAAATGTAATTATTTTGACCATCCACTATTTACTAATAGTAGGTCTAATCAACAATAATATTCACAAAAATCGGAGACAACTCCATAACAATACGACTTTGACAAGTCTCATGAGAATTTATTATATATGTTAATAATTATATTATATATGTATTAATTATTTTTAATGTATATATTATAATTATAGCAACTTGAAAATGGGCATAGGGCCCTTAACGTTATTTAAAGAAGTTTTTAATAAAAAATTGAATCTAAAAGAGATATAAGTGATTTTCCTGAGGATTTAAAAAGTAAGAGAAAATAAATTGACCTTTTCAATACATTTAAATTATAATAATTATTATATAACAAATTTCAATTTTATTATTTTTTGAATCATTATATATAATAATATAATAATAATTATTATATAATAGACGTAATAGTTTTTCCTTGTTCTGTTTTAATTTACACGATTCGAGGTCAACGAGAGAAAGTATAAATATAGAAATGTAAATTATTTTTAAACCACATGCGACACCACAGGGCGAAAGCCGTTTAAAGTGGCGTCTGCATTTATTTTTAGCACATACAAAAACTAATTCCTTCAGACGGATGCTGATTCATAAACCAGTCTTGAAAAAATATTCTCAAGGGCATTTTCTCGTGTACCGTTCTTTAATAATTCAGGTATAAGAAGTATTATTTAAAAAAAAAATCCAGGTAAATAAATTATGGTTTTCAATAATATGGTTAACATTTATAACACAATTTTAAATAATAAATGGCTCATTTGAAACACTAACCAAACTGAAAAACGTTTCTCCAATGCGGAATTCTTAGGCTGGCCTTTTTTTTTTCTTTTTTTTTTTTGTTTACTTTCCACTCGCCTTGGCAGACGCAGTCCGCTCGAGTTGTCAGAAGGCCTAATTTCAAGTATACTGGTATGTAAATCAGATTTTGCTGATAAGGAAATTAAAGTCTTCTTTTCCTAGGCAAGCCAAAAACAGCTTCTTTTTTTTTTTAAATGAAACAAGAGCAAGTTTCTTTAATATAGATTAGAACATACAAAAACTTTAAATAATTATTTTTTTCATACATTTTTCTGAATAATAATAAAACTTGAATTCTACAACTTCTGACGAAAATAATAGTTCAATTTTTTTTTCAAGATTTCAATTTTTTTTACCATATACAGTAGACCCTTTCCGATGATTTCGCATAGCGACCATTTCCTTACGACGAATTAGGATTATTATTTTTTTTTTAATCTTATTTAATGTTGACGCTTTTTTTTTATATCGGATTCCTTCGTAAATTTGATTATATTTAAGATAAGAATATATTTTCTCAATATTCACATCCTTAGATTATCCTAGAAGTATTTTTATTTTATGTAATTATAGTGTTTCGATCTCCTTAAATGTATAAGCCTTGAAACCCAGTAATAGGATTGTAGAGTTCTCAGAATGCGTGAGGAGCGAGCCAGTGAAGTAGGATTGGAGGACCCTCGACGTGAGATGTGGCTGCCTCGGGGAAGATGGAGTGGATGTCGACATGGAAAGCTACCGCCTGATTCCGACGTAGCTCAGATTAACGGCTATCCCGTCGATATTGCTAAGATGCTTTGTTAATATACTCTACAAGGTTCCGAATTGAGTAGCCTCTGTAGTTGCAAAGTAGTTCATCTTTCGCCGGAATACCAGTGTTATTTATTAATGAATCTAATCTGCACAATGTCTGCCCTCTTTTTTACCTCATACTGATTCCATTACTAAACGACAGGAAAATGCTTTTCCGAATACCTTGCATGCTAGACTAACGCTCTAAACTTCCAATTCAATATAGAGAACTCATCAATAAACAGACAGGGTGTCCAGAGCAGCCTTAAATTTCTTGAAGATATCACTAAATAGTATTAGTGGTGTTAGTGAAAATAATTTTACTAAAATTACATTTATTCCTCTGGCAAACTTTTAGTTGCAGTAAAATTGTGTTTCGCGGTTGCGTTAACTGATTACAAAACCCAAACTCACCAACAAATCATTTTCAATATTCAGTAAATGAAAGAATATAATCAAATCTAATTATCGAAATGAAGAAATAATGTGTTTTTGTTAATTTAAAAAAAAAAATCCTATTTATTGAACTTACTGATTCATTTCATTTCATTCATTTTAAAATTAGATTATCTTGGTGTTTAAAAAAAATCTCAGATTAAACCACAACTTTTTAAGCGTTGATTATCAGCAGTTATACAGAATTAGTCTTTTTTTTCAAGAATTTCGGCCAACTTCCTCATGTAATGCATACCATGCATACCAAGGAGAGGAAATATTGATTGGAGCTATAAAATTGACAACATTGATTTCAACATCATGCACATAGAATGTGCCAACATCTGGCCAAACTTCAGCATAATCCACATATCGCCAACACTGAGCCCGTTAAACGACATAAAAGGAAAAACATTTTAATAATTTTTAAATCAAATTAATTCCTCCTACATATATATATATATATATATATATATATATATATATATATATATATATATATATATATATATATATATATGTATGTATGTATGTGTGTGTGTGTGTTCTGATCACAATGAATAAATGATCTTGCCATTAAAGAGGCAATACTTCCTGAAGAATTTCTTCTAAAGATTATAATATTGTCAATTTATGTTATCAATTAAACTAATCTTAATATGATCCTTGGTTTATAAGAAATTCTTTTTATAAACATGGTTTTATGATTCCCTCATTTTTAAATTTTTGAGTCTGAAAAAAAAGAAATTTCTGGTAGGCATTCGCATCACCACTCTTAAACAATCGTTTTTTAAAAAAATTAGGCCATGAAAAAGGGTAATTATTCACTAATTGATCTTATGTGTGCTAAGGAATTCAATTTTTAAGCCTTGAAGAAGGTTCTTCATGGCGAATCTACAGGGTGGGACAGAAATAACTGGCACGTTTTGAAGGGCTATAAAAAAATAAACCAATGCAATAATAAACCAATAAAAAAAATGGTTTCATTTTCAAAAAGTAAATTGGAAATAATTCTATTTCAATTGGTTTTAAAAATTACATCATCCAAACGTCGGCCATTATTTACTACGAAAAAACGTTCCCGGAAATTTTCGATTACCCTTCGAGTAATTTCTGGTGGAATAACTGACAAATATCGGAAGGACAATGTGGATGGCTGTCGGTGACTTCGGTATTATAGGTCTTACTTTTTTGTAGAGGGGGCGGAGTTTAAGGGTAACTGTGACTCCGATCGTTACGTGCACATGTTGGAGACTATCCTATGGCCTATGTTGTGTGAATTAGACACAAAGGATGCGTGGTTCCAACATTCCCGGCATATTTGTCTCTTTAAGGGGTGACTTGCCAAAGCGTAGTCAATAGAATAGTAAACTTTTTTCAATATACTTATTGGAAATAAAACTAGTTTATGTGTAGAGAAATCAGTTTATTTTTTACAGCCCTTCAAAACGTGTCAGTTATTTCTTTAGAAACGGATTATAATAAAACTTTTAGGGAAATTGTTTAATGCTTACACTTTAATTTTAAAGTTCAACCCATCTTGCTTACTAATTAATTAATTCGTAATTAATCTACCAATTTAAAATTATTATTCTATAAACTCATATTTTATGAATGAATGCCTCCTCTAATACTGACATTCTATGTGATGCAAACATTACTGTGTATTAGTATAAATATTCAATCTTGTAGGGGAATATTGTTCGCTCTGTATCGAATTTGTTATGAAGTCAGAAGTTCATAATGCTTAATACAAAAGAACATTCGGGTCTTGAGCGTTGCTGTACATACAGTAAAACGAATTCGAAGTTTGACTCCAACTTTCTACTCCTTTTAATGTCGTTATTATATTTGGAGTTACTTTTAAGAACGTTTGCTGTAAGTTAGATCCATCTTTAGAACTTGGAGCTTTGTACAACCTTTGCGTTATCCACTGTTGTAAAACCTTTTCATTATTTATGATGATATTGTATAAAATTGTTATAATTGTGAATGTGTAGTGATTATTCTAGTGACATATGAATTTATTCAAACCGAATAATCATTGTACTTTAAATCAAATTAATTTTTCGTAAACCAATTAAAAAGTTAGGTATTCAGTAGGGGATTGATGGTATTTTATAATTTTTTTTTAATTATTTGAAGCCCTTATTATTTTTTAAATTCCCTTTTTTACACATAAAATCGGTTATAAACATTCTATTGCCATTTCTTTAAGAAAAATATATATTTTTTTTAAATAATGTTTTAGGTACTTATTATAAATGTACTTTAAAAAATTTTTGTAAAAAAAAATTGTACAAAAACAATTTTCTTTTTTTTTAAATCAATTTCGCTGTGAAGAAAGGGCTGTTTTTTCTCTAGTCATTGTCCTGTTATCATAGTCTGTATATAATTTACTTATTGTATTTCGCATTTTCTACTTTCGCTTACCTGTACATGAAATATATAGTTAGGGAAAGTATTGCGATCGTGAAAAATTTCGAATTTGAGTTTTCAACAGTTAACACATGGCATTGACCCAGGGAATATTAGTTATTAAATAGGGTTTATAACCCAGCAAGTTATTGTTATGCTTCCTGGTTATCAGCGTCAAAACAAGTTTTATTTCCTTAATCATCCCTTCTCCTATTTTATGTATAAAAGCCTATCTGAAATGGGCAGATCAATCATTATTATAATGTACTATTAGAATAAGAATCAGTATCAGAATCAGTGTTAGAATGTAGTATTAGAATGTAAGGTAGAATAGGAGAATGTGGGACACTCTCACTATGCTAAGCTTTAAGTCTAGTAGTAATATCTTCAGTAGAGTCTATTTGTTAGTTAACACTCAGTAGCTCATTATATTATATAACCTGTACACTTCTGTTTAATAAAGTTATTTTTAAGACTTGCATTCATCGACTTTGTTAATTCAACGTAAATACACGTGTTAAGTTCCCCTGAGTCCAAATAGCCAAGTCTTGCAAAAATGTCTGCGTGTGTGTATGTGAGCAGCGTAGCTCAATAACGAAAAGTTGTACGAAACTGAAGTTACATATTTAAGGTAGGTGTATGGTTGTTGATGTTACAGCAACTTTTTCGCTAAAATCGACTTACCGAAAGTGCTACATTGTATCATTGATTTTACACGTTTTTTTACAATCATCTCAAAAACGGTTCTAATAATTTTGATGAAACTCTTTGTACCAATGTACAATTAAATTTTCTTTAATATCAGCTAGGTCTTATCCTCATTTTAATAGTCTTACAGGGATTTAATGCAGAATTATCAAAATGGCTTCTTCTTATGTATCTTTAATTTTGTTTATTTGAAATAATTGACCTTCTCTAATTGTTAGTAGTAATAAAAAATGTATAAATATAATCTATGAAAGAGCCTGATGTTTAATTAACTATGAAGAAAAAAATGAGTAGTAATGTTTATATATATATATATATATATATTATATATATATATATATATATATATAATATATATATTATATATATATACATATGCATAATAAATTGTTGGAAAGCTAAAAATTTTAGAAAAATTAATATCTAATACTTTAATTTTTTTGAAGGCGGTGGAGAGTGACGAAAAACGCATAAACGCCAGTAATTGTTGTAAATAATAGTTTATACTTTTATATAATTTAATGGAAGCTAAATATTTCCATGGAAACTGAATGAAATTTTCCTGGAAACTTTTAAAATTTATTTCCAATAAGTAGGCAAGTGTAAGTTGCGTATATTATTATTTTATATTATGGACATATTAATTCCGATACACCTACCATTCGCCGTTTATAGATGTGAGGTAAGGTGTAAGTTTATCAAGAGTTTGAAGGCGAGAGGGGTCATCAAATGCCGTTTTGCCAAGACGTGATCACAGCTTGCTATAACCGCATTTAATAACGTAATTATAGGATCTTTGATAAGCCATTACGGCATGTACGATTTATCCAATCACGGTTCTTGGCAGTAATCAACCTAACCTCCACAATTTTGATTTGCCTTTGAATATGCCGCCAAAGCATTGCTCGACATAAGCCCATTACTCCGGTGTCGTTCCGAATGGCTCCCGGTTTGTGGAAGGCCAAATATAATTTACCTAGTTTTGAGCTAGAAAGAAAAAAGTTGAATATATTTCTTATATATTATTGGGCATAGTATTATTATCTGGTGGTCAAAATTCACCAGCAAACAGTCGCCGATGTTCGCGTTAAAAAGAAATCTTTGCCTCCAACTTTCACTAAAATAATTATATACACCGATTCTACCATCTACAAGCCCTTCCGCAAATAAGCTTTAAGGCCGACTATTATACATGTGTATGTGTTCAACATTTATGACTGTTTTAGTTTTTGCAGTCTAATGAATAAATATTGTGAAAATTTTAAATGGAGTGTTTCATTTAAACGATTATAAAAAAAAACTATCTTATGCTTTAAAACTACACACAACGACCAAACATATTGGAGATTAGTCCAAATTGACGGACCACCTAAAAAGACCTGAGTGGTGCTATATAAAAAATTTCCGAAAGGTATTTTATTCTTATAAATAAACAACCCAATATTCTTCGTTAATTGATTTGATAGATCATGTCTTTGAAACATTTCATGAAAAAACTTTTTTTGGCCATTTTCTCATTATTTTTAATTTGTAGCATAGCACCTTGATGAACAAATTGTCTACAATATCGCTCAACAATCGGTTAAAAATCATGAATATTGTCTATAGACTTTTAAGGACTACTTTTGAAACTTGTAAGTGACCTACTGCTTGTACTAACTTATAATTAATCAACCTTATCAAACATTTTATATAGTATTGTATTTTATTGTAGAAATTCTGTAAATAATGCCCCCCTCTCAAAAAATAGAATAAAATCTTAATATAATAAATCTCTAGTATTTTGATAAATATTTCATTCCTTTGGAATAAAATAATTTTAAATTTTGACAAATTAATACTTCACTACTAGGCTTTCTCCGAATATCGGAAATATTTGACCATCCCTACCTCAATGGCATTTGGTATGCCTTGTGCCCTTGATTGTAACGTATCTGTCGATTTATTTTATTCATTCTTCTTATCTTTATTTATTAATATGAAAATTTTTATTATCTGCCTCATGATATTTGTATAAAGCCGCAAATTAATCTCCCGTCCCTCTGTCATGTTAAATTTCAGTTTTAAGTAGGGACGTCTCGTGGATGGTCGAGGCACGCTATAGGGGAATACATTAACCCAGTTCCATTAACCAACAGCTAACCAAATATTTCACTATCTCAATCATCCCGTGTCTTGGGGCCTGTCCAGGAAATGCCCAACGAGGTGGAGGATTCGGGTGAAAACCAGTCTGTTGCGCACAGATAATGATCCTGTAAAGGCGGATTGGGCTAATTATTCACATTATCAGAACAACGCGGGAGCAAACGACGGATTTTAATTATCATATGGCCAGTATTGAACAAATAATACTTTAATAATTGAATCACTCGGACGTAAGACATTATAACTAAAAAAATGAAAACTCTAATTTTTTAGTTAGGATGTTTTACCTTTAACCTATCATAACTTTTAAATTATCATAACTTAATACCGACATTATTCTTTTAAAAAAGCAGATTTGCTAAAGATTCTTTCACTAACCTATGAAATAAGTCATAAGGAATCCAGTGTCGCCAAAAACTTCAATTCACAAACAGATTCTAGATACAATGCTTTACGACCAATTGCCTCAATTGAGAAAAATTCCCGTTTTTAATTTAAATTGATGTACCAGCTTAGTGATGCGTTACTTTTACACTAATCAACACTGCTTAATTTTGTGGCTCAATTTTTAAAAAGCGTTTCGTTTAGAAATTTTTTATATTATTATTAATTAATAATTACGAGATAAATTAATTTTAGCCTATTAAAAAAAGCAAATGAATCAGAGAAATATTGAATGAATAAATTGAACCCGATAAATGAACCTTTTATTAGACTTGTTTTACATGCTCCACGGCTTTACATGTATAATTTATTTAAATTTTTTTACTAAATATAAATTGCTACGATATGAAATTAAACAATAAAAAACATTAAAATTAACTTTAAAAATTAGTATAAAATTTAAGATAACCAATAAAATAAATTTAGCTTTAGAATATTATATGATATTTAGGTATAAATTGCTTATGATATGGAATAAGATAATAGAAAGCATACAATTAACAATATGACATTAACAGCCTAAAATTACATTAGATAGCATTAACAGTATAAAACACGAAATAACATAATCTTCAAAATAACCTAATATGGAAAGTATAAACATTTTATTATAAGTGCAATTATAATTTATGCATTAAGGGTACTCAAAATATCTTATTTAGCATGCTAAGTTGTGATATTCATCGAGTTTCAACAATAGCATCCTAAAAATTAGAACAGAAAACAATTGAAATAACAGATTCAGTTTTACAGACCTGATTGTGTGCTAAATGCAGTGTCATTCCGATGTATGGCCGCCATATTGTTTTGTCAACTCTGTTTACAAAACAATCTGGCGTAAATAAAGTAAATAAAATAATATGGCAACCACTTTACAAAGTGGTTGTTTGTTTATTTGCATGAGTTTGTTTCAATTTCAATATTTTTCTTTATTTTAAAATTAAAAACAACAAAAGTAAAGGTTTACGACGTGAAGGTTAGTAAAATAAAATAAAGTTATACCGTCTTGCCACAGAAAACGCCCCCGTATCTCTTTAGCAAGAAACGATACTACATACGCTAGGCCGATCCTAATCCTGAATTTAGCATGCTATTCCTTTAACATTTAAATAAGATTGTGAATATCCCTATTATGATTTATTTTTATCCTTTATATTTTAATTAATTAATTTATCTCTAATTTGAAAAGCAATACAATATTTTGGATATTATAATTTGTAAGTACAATTATAAAATTATCTATACTGTATAACTATGAATATAATTGTTACATATAATAAGATTTATTGTGTAACTATAATTAACTATACAATTAAGGATTAACGCAGTATTACAAATTTATTATATAGTTCAAAACAATAAAATATATACAGTAAATTAACATTGAATAATTACTGCGTTTAATAAATATATAAACAAAACATAACATAAATAGTGTAGAGAAATACAGAAAATAAATAATAAATATATAAAAATTTATAAAAAATATAAAATAAAAAAAGGAAAATAAATAAACAAGTTAATAGTATTAATTATATCAGAAACTTTCTATACATAGTCGTTAAGTTTTTATTTTTATTTTATAAAATCTATTTTTTACAGGTGAGTGGTCTGGGAGTTTTCATGTCATTGGCACATTACACACTTGATGGGTATTTATAAATTCATGTAAATAAAGTAATCTAGATTAATTTTACATTAACAACATAATACAATATAATAACGTACAATAATAATAATAATTCTTGTTATATGAAATAAATACATTATTGTACCGTGTATATAGAGAAAAAAATCTTTAAAAAGAGTTGCTAATTCACACCGCAAACTGAGAGAGAGAGAGAGAGAGAGAGAGAGAGAGAGAGAGAGAGAGAGGAGAGAGAGAGAGAGAGAGAGAGAGAGAGAGAGAGAGGGGGGAGGGAGAGGGAGAGGGAGAGGGAGAGAGAGAGGAGAGAGAGAGAGAGAGAGAGAGAGAGAGAGAGAGAGAGGAGAGAGAGAGGAGAGAGAGAGAGAGAGAGAGAGAGAGAGAGAGAGAGAGAGAGAGAGAGAGAGAGAGAGGAGAGAGGGAGAGGGAGAGGGAGAGGGAGTGGGAGAGGGAGAGGGGAGAGGAGAGGAGAGGGGGCGGGGGAGGGAGGGAGAGGGAGAGGGAGAGGAGAGAGAGAGGGAGAGAGAGAGAGAGAGGGAGAGAGGGAGAGAGGGAGAGAGGGAGAGAGGGAGGGAGGGAGGGGAGTGGGAGTGGGAGTGGGAGTGGGAGTGGGAGTGGGAGTGGGAGAGGGAGAGGGAGAGGGTGAGAGAAAATTCTTATTCATCAGCCGGGAAGAATAGGAATACATTGAGCTACTCCGCTCCCATAATAATAATATTGACAGAAAACAAATCGGCCATAGAATGTAAAAAACAAGCCTAGGCTTAATACAAATTTTTTCCGCCATACACTGGAACTGATTATTTTCAAAATCTTAAAATCTTGCTTCTCCAAAAAATTACTCGTTGCAAGTGGGATGGTTCCCCCCTACTTCCGAACCAAAGCCCTTTCACTGAAAATCACCTTTCGCTAAATTCCTCTCTATACTTCTGTCGTAGGCAGGGAATACACTTTATATCAATTTTCTCTTTTCTGCTGGTATTTTAATGCCTTGGTCCTGATCGTTCGTTTCGAGCCTTATTGTAGGATCTGCTATTAGAGCAAATTACTTCCTGGAAACATTTTTAATTTTCCTTTATAAGCAGTTCAGCTTCATGCTTTTTAATATAATTGTGCCAGCGGGTGACAAGGAGCATGTCAATGTTTGGGCATTTACCCAAGTTTCTGGACTTTCTGAATCTAGACCACATTTGCGGCAGAGGTGTCCTAATTAATTGTTGCGGGCAGTGGTTATTTGTTTAAGCATAAATAAAAAGTGTTTACATGGGCGCGGATTTGTGATGTGGCAGGTGAAAAAATAAGTTTTGTTTTAAAGAAAGCTACAGAGGAGGAGTTTCACAAAGAGGCAGAACGAGTAATGAATTATTCACTAAAGTAAGCAGTTCTATGCGAGGGGTAATACAAGTTGGTAGGTTGGGTTTGGTTATTCATAGAGTGGACAGAGGAACACATGGTTGGCAAATTAAGAATATAGGAGGAGGGGGGGGATTTTTGGTTCTAAGGGATTGTAACAGAAAAATGTCATGGACGCCAGTGTCGGATCCACTGGGGAAGTAAAACGGGAAATTTATCCTCCTAAAATAACATCGGAAAAAAAAATACGGTTGAATTTAAAATATAGTATCAATACTCGTGAGTAACTATGATAAATTATCATTCATTTGGTGGGGGGAGAGAATTACTCTTGCTCAAATTTTGCGAAATCGATCGTCGAAATAGTTAAATATAATTATATAATTTTCAATTGAAATTCAATTGAATGAGTGGTTGAAGATGTTATGTTGCAAATTTAAAATTTTATGAAAAATGTCAGTTTTTTTATTTAGTTTATCATGAAGGAAGTGAAAACATTTTTTGCCCTGAGAATCAGAAGTCATTCGCGTTTTATGTCTTAGACGTCTAGGAATGAATTTGGTCTCGTGTCTGTCTGTCTGTCTGCAGTTAAATCCATTTGACGGCAAACTACCTACTACCGATAACCCAAAGTTGAAGTTGGAAGTTAAAACTGTGCAGACGTTTCGGCCTCAGTTGTAGGCCTTCATCAGGGTTGATTAGTTTAAGAATGGTCCAGTATGAATTTCATCCTCTACATATCGCTTTAAATATGCGCATATAACGCCTTCATTCGTTAGAAAAAAATCTATTTTTCGAAATTTGTTACATAGTACCTTCATCATGTCTTTAATTGTCATTACGTTTTTTTATTAATTTAAATAAAATAAGTGAATTAAATCTATCGTTTTATTATTATCTAAACTTTACGAAAACTCAAAAACTTATTTACATGGCACAGTGGTTGCTAGACTCATATTAATGGAATCCTAATCAAGTTCAAATTAGTTTTAAATAGTTTCAAACTATACCATTTGTCATTGGAATATTAATTACTGTAATATCTTGTCAATCTTACCTGACACTGGATGGCTGGCTGTATAGAAGAATATATACAAACATTAAAACATACCAACAAATATGCATGGCATAATGCTCTACAAGCATCCCAAATTCTGCGGTAAAATAAATTATCAGGAGTATTGAAGATCCTATGCAAGCCGCTTGTCAAGGTGAAATTCTAAATAGCGGATCTGTTCTATGGAGATAAGCGGGACTTTATTAAAGTATACGGATGAGAGGGGCGTTGCAGGTCTGTAACGAAGTATATTTAATTAGAAATTTTTTAGGCGGTTGACTAAATTTCCCTCTGAATATGTTTCCTTATCTCTGCGTTGACAAATAGTTCTTCTAATGAAGAACGATTTTTTTTCTTTCTGAAATTTAAAATATTTACGTTTCTCCGCTTGACCCAGATTCTTGATGGTTTCTAGGCTTATATCAGTTTTCTCAATCCAGTAGCAAACACGAACGGTTGAAGGGGAACTGCCTACATCTGTGCTGTTAATAATGCATCAAAGACTTGAGTTCCAGAGTTGAACCCGGACTCCACTCAAATGTGCAAAGTTTAATCTGACTCAAGCTGCATGGATTACAGTATGCACAAACCTTAAGCTGGAAATCACGTAACCACCGTTTGAAAAATTTTAATAAATGAAATCTCATTCTTAATTATAACATCCAACTGTCACGTATAACTTGTCATTATTTATAATTTTATATTTTATGCGAAAATTATTTTTTAATATATAATAACATTCCCTATTCCAATGTTTTTCCTTCTAGTGATATAATTGAATTCAAAAAGGTGGTAGAGAGTACAGTCAGAAATGAAAAATACAGTTAAAAGTGTGCAGACGTTTCGGCCTCAGTTGTAGGCCTTCATAAGAGTTGATTCGACCACATTAGGTGAACTATTAGTGATATATATAGGGGATAGTGGGGGAACTGAGCGCAAAGGTTAGCTGTGCGCATCATTATACTGAAGTTTCTAATGGACATAGACTTCTTCAGTTGGTGTTGAAACATAGCATTTGACAAATAAACTAGCCCACCGCAGTGGCTTCGCGCCAGACCTACTATCGTAGCTATTAGGGCTGGATTATTGTTAAGTTATTTGACTCCTTGGAAAATTAGATGCTATGTCTTCCAATGATGTCCAAGATCAATACCCTTTTACTGTATCTTAGATAGATTTTAAGGTTTTCTTATTATTATTTTATTTTAATTTAACCAATTTTTCATATCTATCCACTATGGTGATGGGTCTCACCTTTATATTGAAAGTGTTCTTAATCTTAATCTTTAAACTACCTTAAAACTCTATCTTGCCATCGGCAAGGGGGCTGGTGGAAATGTAAGGCAATTAAATTATGGGTTTGTTTGATATTTTAGTGAAAAATAAAATTTGATAGCTCTTCTCTTAATGAATTCATCTACTTTCGGTAATTTCAATAATTCATACAATTTTTCTACCGTTTCTTTTTCAAAAGACGTTTTTCTGGTAAGTTTTTTTAAAATACCGTTTTGATATTTCTGCAGACTCTTACTTGTATACCCATGATGCATACTATGAGATAGTAACGGATCACCGTATAGGAGAGAAGGCCGAACCAGTTTTAATCTAAGGCTAAGATTTAGAGTTTTTAGCAGGTATATATATATATATATATATATATATATATATATATATATATATATATATATATATATATATATATAGAGAGAGAGAGAGAGAGAGAGAGAGAGAGAGAGTGTGTAATAATAATATGTAGTAATGTTATCTGCATATGGCAGTACAGATGGCTTTGCATAATTTTTGACAATTATTTCAGCGGTAAAGATATTAAATAAAGTTGGTGAAAGAACCGCGCCTTGCGGTACTCCAAACGTTAACGGTGGGTGCCGTCTTCCAGAAACTATCACCAGGTATTACGGTACGGCTAAAGTCATCGAGAAACGATTGCAGAATTGAATACAGCTGTTCTGGAAATTGTAAACGTTTCAGCTTTCGAAGCAATATAGAATATGCGCGGCAGAGTTAGGAAAATTTCCCATTATAATAAAATAAAAATTCCGGTCATAATAAATTTTTCATAGGCTCGCACAGTTTCCCAACTTTCCCCTAAAGAAATAAACGAATACAAATCCCAAAGTATTATCACCGCACACCAACCGTTTTCTCCTTTTATAGAATTCCAGTTGTACATGTTTTGAATCGTATGAACTAATTATATTTCTAGTTTGCCTTGCTTTACTAATTCAAACTTCCTTGCCTTTATATTTCTTGTCTGAGGATCTTACATTTTTTATTTGCTGATCCTTAACTTTGTTCAGCTAATTGCTTCAAGTTCCAATCTGGAGGTTTTGCCTGTGGTTAATTAGTAATTACTCTGTGGAACCGTTTTTATCTTGATATCCACTGTAGCATCAACTTGCTAAATCTGGTTGAGGGAATCGATTTAATTTTATATCAACCAAGGACGGTTGAACAAATACAAAAACAAATTTATTTAGTTATTCCTCTTCGTTCCAGTAAAAAACGTGGGAAACATATAGGAGCACAAACTTAATTAAATACAGTGACAATTATGATAAGATAGTAACAACCCGTATTTTTAAAGGTTATCAAGCCCCTAAAATATAAACTGACATACTAAATTAACTTATCATTTTTTCCCCTTACCACCTCCCCAAAAATGAGAAATAAGTTACAACAATTAATAAACATTAACTTAATGTTAAATTAATATATTGTGTTATGTGAACTTGCTTCTATGGGCATGAAGTTGCCATGACAATGACCACGAACAATTACTTTTTGTTATATGGAAAATACTTATTCATCTTAGTTTTTTTTTCTATCGTAAAATGGCTACTACTTCATTCAATAACTTTTTTTTTTTTTTCACTTACCTATATTTGAAATATATAAGCAAGGGAAAATATTGTGACCGTGAAAAATTTGGAATCAGAGTTTTCGACGGAAAAACGTTTTAAGGTCCCCCAAGTCTCGCAAAATGGTGTGTGTGTGTGTTTAGTCTAGCTCAAATACGAAAAGTTGTAGGAAACTGAAGTTACGTATTTAAGGTAGATATACATTATGCCTGGGATGTTACTGCAACTTTTTCGCCAAAATCAGCCAACGGAAAGTGCCACTTAATATCATCAATTTCGCAATTGTATCAAAAATGGCTCCTAACCAGTGATTGAAATTAACTCTCTCAGTGAATAAAAGTCCAGATATAATTTTTATATTTGGCATCAGAAAATAATATTCATATCATAACTTTTATTTTTGACCTTGAAAAATAAAAGTCATGTGATTTTTGTATTTTAAATTTTAAAAAAGTCAATGTTAAAATTTTATTATTTGACTATGAATATTAAGGTTTTTCAAAATTGATGATATTGGGGTCCATTACTAGGTTACCGAAGGTGCTGATAACGAAAAAAGTATCGATTTTAATATCGCGACATCAAGTATCGATTTATTTTAACATTTCGGATATCATCAATATTGAGGTCTTTTATTAGGTTGCCGAGGGTGCTGATAATGAAAAAAATATCTATTGCGGTAAGGGGTTAGGAGGATAAGCAAGGTTCTGATGAAATAAGGAGAATTTTATTGGAATAAGGTCAAGGACATAAGGGATATTAAGGTCATGGTGTAAGGTCTTGTTTGTAAAGTAATATGGGGCATTGACTATTGTTCTTAGGACTTTAAAATTCTAATTGGATACGTTTGATGTTCGAAAACTTTGCTGTTCCCCACAGTTCAAGTCCGTAGGTCCAAATGGTCTTATAGATTAACAGTTTGTTGTCAATTGAAAGATAAGATGTTCTGTTCAGTAGTCTGTATAAATGGCCATATCGCCGATCAAGCTCTTGTCTTTTAAGTCTAGTGTGTGGGCTCCATGTTATTCTTTTGTCTAGTAGAGAACCAAGACACCGGACTGTGTCGGAAGAGGGGAATGGTACGGAGTTAAAATGGGTTGCTGGACAGGATTTACGTCGGAGGGTGAAAGCGACATGCTTGCACCTTGATTTATTGACATTGATGCGCCAATTGTTGCACCACTGCTCGATCAGAGAGAGGTGTCTTTGCAGGTTTGAAGATGCTATTCCGGGATCTGAGGGGGATGATAGGATAGCCGTATCGTTAGCAAATGTGTCCAGGAATGTATCGGGGTTTGTAGGAATGTCTGCTGGAAAGAGAATGTGGAGAACAGGACCCAAGACGCAGCCTTGCGGAACACCAGCCTCTACGTGGTAGCAGTTGGAGCAATCCGTGCCACAGCGAACTCGGAAGGATCGCTTAGAGAGATAGGATCGAAGGATTAGGTATAAGGATTGGAATAAATGGGTTTAGAGCTGGAAAAGCAAGCCGTCGTGCCATACCCGGTCGAAAGCTTGTGCATCCTCCAGAAATGCACCAGTGCAATATGTTTTACCAAGAAAGATTATAGGGATGATTAGAATTACATAGTGATTTAGCTAACGGATTAGGTAGATGAGTAAGGTTTTGATCAAATTTGAAGAATTTGGATGGAATGAGGTCTGAAAAGAATAGGATATTGAGGCAGAGATGGGCATAATTGTAATCGTGATAACGATTACGATAACGACTTCGATCATAATAAAAAAAAAAAAAAGAAGAGCATGATTACTTGATTAAACGATCGTATTCGTATTCACGGCCATGATTATGATTACAATAGTGTAATCTAGAAATCACGCTCTTTTTTAACAAATATTCGTAATCATAATCTTAGTAATAATTATGCCCGTCTCTGTATTGAGATCTTGATTTGTAGAGTGTTGTTTGTTTCATTGAATGGAGCACAGGCAATTGCTGATAGATCATTTGACTGAACAACTTTTTGACTGAACTTTTTTATGTTCGAAAATTTAACTGTATCCCACAGTCCAACCCA
This sequence comes from Rhaphigaster nebulosa, assembly GCA_948150685.1. Taxonomy (NCBI): domain Eukaryota; kingdom Metazoa; phylum Arthropoda; class Insecta; order Hemiptera; family Pentatomidae; genus Rhaphigaster; species Rhaphigaster nebulosa. The sequence continues at coordinate 44,663,078 of OX411307.1, forward strand.
CAGTTAAACCCGTAAGTCCATTTAGGTATCAGAATAGTCTTGTAAATTAGTGTTTTGTTGTAAATTGAAAGGCCAGACGTTGTGTTTAGTAATCTATATAATTAGTCGTATTTTCGGATAAACTCCTGTCTTTATATCTTTTATGTAGGGCTCATGTTAGTCTTTTGTATAGCAAGAAACCAAAATACTTTACTGAGAAGGGGAGGGAGGGGGTGGTATGAAGTTAAAATAGCCTGGAAAACAGGATCAGCGTGGGTGGTTGAAAGAGTGGTTCCATGCTTCCATTTAGATTTATGTCTGCGCCACTTATTGCAGATAGGATATGCCGTAGGAAGGCAGTAGCATCAGAAAATGTTGCCACATATTATTATTACGTGAAATTACTAAAGCCGAAACTAGCCAATGGTAGCACTCCACTGTTACATATTATAAGATACCGAGGCCATCTTCTTTTCAATATGTCTTTGACCAAACTGTCTTATTTCTTTAATCTTACAAGTAAACACTATGACTGTCTGTCCATTTATGCTGCGTAATAAATTACAAACATCGCCCTCATCTGCTCATCTTACCCCCGATCTTCGTCATTTTTGACAGCCCTATCATCTAATTACATTTTAAAAATTCTGATAATTTCCTTGATAAAATCTCTTTCATAGGTTGCCTTTCTAATTCCCCGTTATCTCAGAGTATTTGTGCAATCATATTCATTATGTGGCGGTGATCTCTTAGAACCTTTCCGTGTTATTATGTATCACATGCTTTCCCCCCATTTTCCCTTTTTCATTAAGTGATTACTTCTCCTCAACTGTATACGTTTTCGTCAAAGCTTTTTTATGAAGATTTTCTATCTTCTATATTTCTATCATTATCTTTCTGCATTTTTTTTTTCGAAAATTATTTTTCTTAATGTTGTTTGTCTCCCCTAATTACTTATCTAATTAAATTAATTAGATTAAACCTGATTTTTTAAATTTCACGCTAAATGAATAAGCAATTAAAATTTTGTCAAAAACGATTAAATTATCTTTTTATTTCATCTCAAATTCAAATTCAAAAGAAAATTATATGGATTTATATCATGTTCCAATATTTTATATTTATAATATACTTTGTAGTCGATGTATCAATTATTGAAGAGGATATGACGTTGTTAATTCAAAAATGCCAATTCTACGAGAGGCAAAGATCTAAATTAATTATGTCTGTAATTCTGAAAAGAAGAAATTGTTCAATGACCGCATTCGAACTATACAATAAATTCCGGCCCGATTTAATGAAATTTGTTCAGATTTTGAAAAGTTGACTTAATTGAGGAGGTGTAGTACTTATAATAATTAGTTACAGTGGCGGAAAGGTGTGAAACACTGAACTTTGTCATGAACTTTTGCATACATACTTAAAAAAATATATGCATTATACTTCTTGTTAAATATTTTTATCAGTAATGTTTTATGTTTGTTATAAAGTATGCAAAATATGTTTTGTTACTTAAATACTGTTGATATACAATTTATTCTTATGTTATTCAGTAAAGATTTTGTTATTATAAATAATGTATGTATTCTAAGGAACATAATATGCAAATTTATGGAATTTACTAACAAATAAACTGTAATTTCAAAGGGTTACTTTGAAAGAAAAAAGTGAAAAAAAAATTACGTTGTTAATAGTGAGTATAACAATTTCTATTAAAAAATTAAACGAAAAAGAGCCATATCCCAATCATAAGATTATATATAGATTTATTTTTTAAATAATTAAATAATTTAGAATTTTTTGTGAAATTCTTCAAGTTTCAAAATAAAAATAAATAAAGTTCCAATGCCCGCTTTAAAATTTTAGGAAAAATGCATTTATTATTTCTCTATATTTTTTTTTTTTATACGACTTCTGCTATTTATATTGAAGTATTGAACTGTTGAGATATTGAAACCTGTATCACTACAATCTATGAAGGTCGTTCGACGAAAGGCCAGTGTTACCCACTTTATAGAGGTTGAGTGTGCCCTGTGTATAACAAGATAAATATATGTCGTGATATAGGGTAGTAGTAAACCAGACAGCAATAATAATGTGTAGGTATTTATTTGGGCTGTCACTAGGTATAAACTTCTATATGCCGTTTTTATATGCACATCTTCTTGTAATAGTTTCATGATATAGTAGGCTTTTTCCTCTTTTATTTTATATCATTGTCTTTTTTTAGTATGATGTACACCGTGTATTAAATTAAATTATAAACTAAAACAAAAAAATATTGATAACATTACATAAAATAAAAACAAGATCAAATACGTGTTTCCGAAGCGCAATAAAAGTACGAAATCCTCAGTTGTGTCCCGGGCAATGAAACGGCTCTTATATGTTTTCCTATCTCCCCCCCCCCCCACCTTCCCTCTAACAAAAAAGTTTCCCTCACAAACGATTTTCTTGGAGGGAAGGAAAAGTTTGCTGCTTTAAACTGTCAATGTATAAGCCCTTTGGACTTTTTGAGTCTACTCGGACACGGTTTCTCCTCCCCCTCCCCCCCACAATAAGTTATAGTATAAATAATTTGCCAATACACTTGGGATTCTTGCGGTACGGTTTACGATAAACCTTTCCGTAAGTTGTACATATTAGGGAGCTTGCTCTGCCAATTCCTCTTCCCTGAATTGTTTACTAAAAAAGAAAAATATTCCTGTGAATGAAATTTGTCTGGAACAAATTACCGCGGTCGTTAGTTTGGTTCAATTACTAGTGTTTGTTCTCCTTCATTCACGTTTTTCCTACCGGTTTGTTTCTTTTTTTTTTTTTTTTTTTACTACGTAAGGGTTTTCCTCGAGCAAAGGATAACGCCAATCGATTTATGAGGGCCAAATACTTTTATTCTAAAAGTTTTAGCAAAACTCTTCTGGAAATTGATTGTCTTGGAGTATAAAATTTATCGGACTTAAGTTAAATGGGGTAAATAACTCGACCATATCCAAAAAGTAATATTTAACATTTGAGAAGCAATAATAAATAACTACAATTCTAAAAAAAAAACGAAATTAAGCAATTAATTGTTAATATTTACGTCACATTATGTATATATAATTCGATAATTAACTAAAGAAGAAAAAAGGTAGAAATATTTTTCCGGGTCGAAAACATATTTCCGGAAATAAGGGTAGTAATATAGATTTATAATATACCGTTGGAAAGTTAAAGATTCTAGAAAAATTATAATTATCGGCATTTCTCCCTAACCATGTGGGTCGTCTTCAGGGATACAACATAATTAGGAGGCAAACTAATCGGATTTAACGAATTATACAAATTAATTTTTAAAAATAATAATTATAAGAACAAATAGAACAGGCTATAAAAATAAAATTACTGTATAAAATAGAAAAAAAGGAGACTGAATAAATATTAAAAAAAAAAGATGGAGTTTATCTGCAAACTCTATTTTTGTTTTAAAATTTATCTATGCTATTATATGAAAGGAGATCCTGTTTTTCTCTTTTAAGGGCTAACCGCGAAAACTGTAGAATCAATCTTTACCACATTTTATCTTCATCATCTTCATGGTTCTTATATAGATTTGCATTTATAAAATTTACCGATATCCATTTAGAGACTGCGAAAAAGCCCAAAACAACTTCTTCTGAAGAGTGTAGCGCCAAAACGGCTCGGAAGATTTTAATAAGACTTGCCTGAAGGCTTCTCCTTAAAGCCTGCCCCTTTACCATCCATACATGAACTACATCCCCGAGAAAAAGAAGGAAAAAGTTATGACGGAAGAAATATTTAATTTTCGCTCATTCATACGATTGCTCATTCGAAAGGTAATTAAATTCCCTACCAAACAAAAAAAAAACATCGAAATTGGGCCATTATTAGCAAAGATAAAGCGCATTGAACATCGTAGTCATGTTTTTATTTTCTTACCGCTGCAGGTCGGAGTAACTACAGGACTTGAGCACGTTGGCACGGTTAAGGAAAGTATTGGAAAGCAGGGAAATTTTCGATATGAAAAAAAGAAAGTATTTTTGCCATTGGTCTGTGTATATATATATATATATATATATATATATATATATATATATATATATATATATATATATATTTATATACTCAAATCATGCAGCAACGAAGCATTGCAGGATCAGCTAGTATCAAATAAAACAAATAAAAAAAATCATAGGACGATTTTTAAGATAAGTTCCCACCAAGACCAGAGTGAATATTTTATCTTGCTAAGTGACCCCATCACTCATATTTTAAAAATATTGTGTGTTGGCCCTAACGGTCCTTTAAATTCCACATTGTCATTTTTTATTCCACGCCAGGCCGACTTGTACCAATTAATTGATTTCTTGTCATCCTCCAGGGCGTTTTAGTGGAGCGAGTGGAGTACAATCACTATGCTTTCACTATCTCTGATCCGTTGCCTGTCACGATAAGGTTTATGTGACACGCCACTGAGTCCCGTTTCCCGGCTGAGGATGCTTCGTATTTTTCCATCAATGGTTACACGGCCATCACATTTTGAGGCTAACACTGACACTATAATTTATATAAAATATATATGCTACTGATTGTCCACCATTGTTGAAAATATGTATAGAATAGAAAAGGCGCGTGTACTAGCAATATTATGATGAACCGGTCTTCTAATGATTTATTTAATAAAGATTATTCGTTTTTCTAAATATTTATTATTCTTTAATATATTTAATATGATGAAATTGTCATTGATTTAACCGTATTATTTTCTTTCGAATGAAATATATTATTCATTAATAAAAATTATGATGATCCTTTTTATCTCAACTAATTTATTTATTGATATTTATTTATATCTTACATTTCCAACGTTACACTTTAGGCCATTGTCGAGGCACCATCTTTAACAAAAAGCACTTTTAGATGAAAAAATATTAACTAATTAATTGATAATTTGTTAATTATCAATTAACCTACATTAACAGCTTTTATTATTTCAGTTTCTTGTAAATATTACAAGCTAATATGCTTAAGTCATAAAAACATTTAAAATATACCTTCAGAAGGTACATATTTAGTTTACAGTATAATTTAGTGTCTAAGTAGTTTTATTTACAATTAAAGTTAACTATTTACATTTATTTTAAATATTATTACTTAATTAACCAAATTTATTTTTTTGCAATATAATACAGTTGTCCTAAATATGAACAATAAAAGTTATATCTGAGCCCAGCATATTAATAACCAAATTATTCATCTTAAACCAATCTATAATTTGTTATTACTATTTTTAATTTCAATCCCTAACATTAATTGTATATATTCTAATATAGACGGCTTATTTCTCTCTTTGAGTAATGACTTAATTATACTTTTCATTCTGTTTCCTAATTGTATCTATTTTTTATTAAATAAAAAAAAATATTATAATGCCTGTTTCAGATTATTTTCGTTGATATATTTTATGTAATAATGTTTTTAATTACAAAAATTAAATACTTCAAAATGTATAGGCATATCCATTAATATTGAATATTAATTTTGCGAATAATGATGGTAAACATTTTTTACATCTGATTTGAAATTTACAGTATAGTAATTACTTTCAGAGATATTAATGGCCTATAAAATTTCTTTTTTAAAGGTGTTATTCTCTCTATGTAGAATTTGGGTATTTTCAAAATCAAAACAAATATTATGTTGTTTATTTCTCAGCAAATATTCAACAATTTTCAATTGAGATTATTGTAAATGTATTTTCCTCATCATTAAATAAATATTTTCACACTGTGTGCAACTTTTAATTTTTAAAAAAGCTGCCCACAGTGAGACGAAATGAAAAATAAGCAGGCATCCATTTTATTTTGTTTATTTCTTTGAATATTATGAAACATTATAATTATTATTTTAGGCCTATTACTGCTACGTAGGATTATTTTTATGAATTGTAGTTATCATGTGTCCGTGTGTTTGGTTAATTATGTTGTCTTGGTTTTATATTTTTATAATTATATATTTATTTTAATGTCTTTATTTAACAAGAAAAGTGCTTACATGATACCTTAATAAATAGGTACTTAATTTAATTTATTAAAAATAATTATTTTATTTTAATATATGTATTCCATTTATCTGAATTTCGTATATACCCAATTTTATAGTATTTTTAAAAACGTATTTTTTTTTTTAATGTTACCTGTTTATTAATATTTACAATTATTATACAATAAAATTCTGGTACTGGATAATGGTATAAGAAACTTGAAAATATCCCCATTTTTCTCCCATAGATCCCATAGATATTTTGATTACTTGATAGCAGTGATTCTCAAACTTTTTGACACACTGAAATTATTAAGCACGGCAGCCTACTATGATTTTTTTTTTGGAGGGGTAAATAAAATAATTAACTATAAACATATGTAAAATAGAACTATGAAAACATAGAATTGTAAAAAAAAAAAAATTAACTTTTTATAATTGCTTCAATTAATTATTTATTAATTAATATCTTAATTTTTGATTTAACTCAATTATTATAAATTTCTCGGCACCTAATTTGAGAATCACTGCTTTAAAGGATTACACCTCCCTATTCATTCCACTTACTAAACCATTTTCCTATTTTATCATTCAAGGTTTTATCTTTTCGGTACTCTATAATAAAGATTTAGATACACCTAAATCAAATACATTAAATATATTAATAAAAAATAATGAAGACAATATGCAGACTTGAGAATAGACTAGTCTGTCCGAAACGTTGTTAATTTAATCAATAAATTATTAAAAGAAGTTTGAAAGGTTACAAATTTCCCAAAAAATATTAAATATATTTAATTTTTTATATACGATATGCATAAAATTTTGAAATATTTGTTTTATTTTGTTTTTCAATTATTCATATTTGTCATTTTTGACAGCTATTGCTGCAAGTTTGAAGAATAAAACTTGAATACAATATTTTTTTTTTTCAATTAGAAAAACAAAATATACCAAAGAAAGCGCACGAAACATATTTCGTACATGATTTTTCAGTAAAATACTTACATAAATTGAACAGTGGGACGCGGGGGTGTGGAATTCCTGGATATTTATAAACTATAGGGTTAGCGACATATAATTAAATTTACAAACAAATTTGAATATTTTTTTGTAATAATAAAAAAAGTGATAACCTCAACTACGATTTTTGCAAATTCCCCAGTCGTTATACAAAGATTATTGGACGGCAAAAGGGTCCACTAAATACGGTGTGAAAGTTTAAAATGATAAAAAAAAAAAAAAAAAATTGTGAGAAAACCTAAAAACATGTATTTTGAGTAATAGATTTCAAGTTACATTAGTACCCAGAAAAACGTATGGAAAAATTGACATTGTATTTGTTTATATAGCCTAATACATACAGAAAAAGTTCCACGAGTATAAAAGGTTCCAAATCTTTGTTTCTGGGCGATGCCCAGAAAAAGTCCTTTTCGTCCCACTGTTGGATGGAAATATTTTTCTTTTAAGAGAGCTTGTCATTGTCATTTTTAACTCCTTCGGATCTCTCTGTTATATTTGTGATAATGACAATTTCTTATCGCCAGGATCATTGTGTTCAGTTCTGGTAATTTTTACTTTGAACACTGTTTTAACTCGCCTATACTACGGTATCAAACTCACAGACGTATTCACTTAAAACAATAAATAAATAAATAATTACTCATTTACAATATTAATGATATAAAAAGTAGAATGTAATTAGCATGCACGACACACCGTCATTTCTGGTAAACGTTAAATCAATAGATATATTGCATAGCGATGTAGTTTCGATTTAACACAAATTAATTAACATAAATGGCCGCCTTTATAGAGAGTTACCAATTAAAAATAAAGCCAATGTAGCTTCGCCGTGCTACAAGAATTGACAAAACGAACTCTAAATGCGGCGAGGGAGGGGGGCCTCCAGTGCGCGTAATGCGTTGCAATCCCCACTTAGCATAATAAATTCTTTGATCCTTTGGCTATCGAGCGGTGTAATTGAATTTTTGATGTAGATGATAAATTCGGAGGCGCAATGCCAAACTCTATGGCCCGAATCGGACATTATTTCGTTTTTATTATTCTCCACCCCCTTTTCCTTACACTCAGGTAAGGTCGGAGCTCAAAAATTATTATATTGATACCAGGTGGGTCTATGTTATTCAATAAACACATCTGGATGCAAACCTCTCAAGCTACACCCACACTGAGGAATGCGATGCCGAATAAATATTTTTATTTGATTACTCATAGAAAAATGATGAATAAATTTATGTACTGAATAATGGAATAACTAATAAATGGGTTATTCATTATTTATAACTTTTTTCTGAATTATATTTGCCGAATCCGGGTTAAGGCCAATGCGCCTAACGATCGTCGATGAGTATGGACATAGCTTAAGAATTTTATACAGATGTGAACAATTCTAGTATATTTTTTAGAATTTTACTAGAAACATAAACTTTATTAGTTAGTATCATCTGCGAAAGTAAAATATATAGCTATGCTAATTATATCACAAAACGTATGTAAAATCGGTGCCGATCCTGAAAAACTAGGTGAAACAAAATCATTAATAAGTTCTAGGAACGATTCGAAGCTCCAGAGATTATTTTTAAAAGTCATAATAAAAAAAAATGTAAATAGTTAACTTTAATTGTAAATAAAACAACTTAGACACTAAATTATACTGAATATATATAGATCTAAAAGTGCTTTTTGTTAAAGATGGTGCTTTGACAATGGCCTAAAGTGTAACCTTGGAATTGTAAGATACAATAAATAAATTAGTTGAGATAAAAAGTATCATCAGAATTTTTACTGATGAATAATATTTGTTATTCGAAAGAAAATAATACGATTAAATGAATGAAAATTTCATCATATTGGTAAAGACTAATAAATATTTAGAAAAACGAATAATCGTTGTTAAATAAATCATTAGAAGACCGGTTATATTTAAAAACCTACATACATTTATTGTAAAGTATTTGATTACATACTTTTTACAGTTACGATTGTTATTAGGCCAAAAGAAGAGCTCACCATCTCAAATAAAATTCAACACATATTCTAACGTTCTAAAAATAATACTAGCTTTGGTGAGGATAGAGGTCCTTCAAAAGTTTCTATTTCAAAAATAGTCGGTTTTAACATTGATACAGGCTTCGATAATAACCGCCTAGTTATTAAACCGGAACTCAATATAATATATATATATATATATATATATATATATATATATATATATATATATATATATATATATATAATTATTACCCTAATAATTACTTATAATAATAAGATTATAAAGATTATAGATAAAGGCCAAGATTATCAGCCAAGCACTGGCCTTACTTTATAACATGATTGCTGACCAGGCTCCTTAATATCGATACGAGCCGAAACCGGTACTGTCTGCTGAAAACAGAACGTTATACTGGGATCGTTCCATTATAACTGACCATAGAATTGTAAATAATAAACCGGACATAGTCTTAATTGATCAAAATGTAAAAAATGGCTATGTCATCGATATTTCTGTTCCAACAGATGATAATATCGGCAAAACAGTTTCAGAAAAGATAAGAAAATATCAAGAGTTGTGCCAGGAGCTACGGCAACTTTATAGGCTGGAGCATATAAAGGTGTATCCGATTATAATATCCAGCAATGGGCTCATCCCAGACGATACCATCAGATCAATTAGGAATTTGAAGCTGCGTGAAAAAGTACTGGAGGAAGGGCAGAAAGAAATTCTCCTTAGTACAACAAGCATCGTCAGGAAGTTCTTAAATATAGTTTAAAATTTGAACCTAACCCTTGACTTTGGTCCGGCTATGTGAATGTTTCTGTCAATAGCCAAGATTGTAAGAAATAAAAATAACAATAATAATAATAATAAATATATTAGGGTTGATAAGAAACTTAAAACTTAGAATATACAAAACTATTATCTTGCCTACAGTTCTGTACGGGTGTGAAACGTGGCTGCTAACCTTGAAGGACGAACAACGCCTTAAGGTCTTCGAGAATAAGGTACTGCGTAAAATATTTGGTCCGAAAATGGATGAGTCAACTGGAGAATTTAGGAGGTTACACAACGCGGAATTGCGAAGCATACACCCCTGTTAATATAATCGAAGTGATATCATCGCGACGGTTGAAATGGGCTTGCAAAGTTGTTGGGCTCAGTAACGAACGAATTCCTAAAAAGTTAATAAACGCAGAGCCGACTGGTAAACGTCCGAGGGGTAGACCGAAACGTAGGTGGGAGGATTGTATTAAGAGTGATCTAATGAATTTGGGTTTGGACGGTAGTCGGTGGACCGAGATTTGTAGACAGCGATTAGTGGTAGCGGCATCGAACCTCCGGGTTCGCTAAGCCTTTTATTATTATTATTATTATTAGGATTGATATCGTCATTGCCGCCGTGAATATGTCACTAATAATCGGTTGTGTGATTCTGATTTTATTAGAAACAAGATTTTATCCTATATGATGGTGAAAAGCATTCATGTGTTAAAAAATCGTAATATGATTTAATAGATTAATATATCAAAAAGAATCCTCCTATTGTTAATATTAATCGCGTTCGCAATAGTTACCGCTTCCCCATGCGACACTTTCAAGATAGTCTTTAAATTAGTGGTTTCACAGTTATTTGCTTACAATGTTGGAATGTTTATAATCAGTTACTAAAATTATATTTCGTTGTCCAGTAAAGTCATGTGTTTGACACATATGAGGTTTCATGGCGGCAGCGACGATATAAGCCTCTATGTAAACTAAAAATAAAAAATCTTCCGGATCATAGTTAACTTAATGATAATACATACTTTTATTGCATGCACTATTTATAAATTGATTTATGTTTATCTTATCCTCTAAATGTAGTATTACAAATAAATAATATCAGTTATATTTAAAATAATATCTGCCTAGCAGCAGTATAAATACTACCCGTGAGGTAATTTAAAAGCCTCTTACAGGAACAGAAAAATTGGCGTTTGGCAGTGTCAGGAACAGATTACGTTGACATAAATGGGATTATTTTTTTTTTTTTAGAGGGAATGTCGTAGTCGTTCTTGAACACCAAGCAGCCCTTTGGTTCTCTTTGTTTTATTTCTTATAGGAAATAATTCTTTTATAAGTTGTCAGGAAAAAAAAAATTAAAAAATAATTAAACAGGTTTAATTTTATTAATGATAACCTAAAAATAGGAAAAGTCGGATATAAATGGCATAGAGATTTTCGGTGAAGGTTAAATTAATACAGGCATAAGCGATAACATCGTTCATTGCCCACGCGGCAGATGTACTCAAGTCGTCTTTCACTTTATTGCCTTCCTGTCAGCGCTTCAATCGATCATATGGGCTTTAATGGATATCATTGGATTCCTCATGAGCTGCTTTTTCCAACCGCATATGAGTTTTGTACTTAAACTTGGCTTTTCGACGGGTACGAGCCGACGTTGGGTTCAGTTTTTTATAATGTTTAATTTGAACCTTATTAAGCCTCATCAATTTAATTTCTGTACTACGCGATCGATTGATCTTGACAAGAACTGTCGATAAAACTTACCCGAAAGTTGTAGCTTCACATTGTCAAAAGTTATACTAGAGACGTGAATATCTAAAAAAAATATCGATATATATATATATATATATATACACACACACATATCCTATGTATAGTTTTCGAGTATATAGAAATAGTAGTTCGATATATCGAAAAAAAATATTGACATTTATACATATCGGGCCTCGTTATTTTTTATTTTTTAAACCACCTCCTTCAAGAGAAGGAGGTTTTAGGGATATTGGAAAATTATCGATATTTTTTTCCGATATTTTTAACTCGATATATCGTAATATCGATAATGTTTAAATTGGAGTATCGGAAATCTATATTTTTTCCCCAAAAAATAATTAAATAAACAAAAAAAAATATATACAATATATAAATATATATATATATATATATATATATATATATATATATATATATATATATATATATAAATATATACAGTCATTATTAATTCAATTGCGATTTTCTTCCTTACTTTTTTGAATGTTTTTATGTTCTGCAATTTAATTCATTTTCCTCTGGTTCTTTGTAATGAGTATTTTTAATAATAAATGTTAATATGTACTTTGATAGGTTTTTAGTAATTCCTTAAATATTGATCTTCTTCCGTCCTTTCTAATTTTTTTGTTTAAGCAATTAAATTAATGTTTTCTCTAGTTCCTACTATGTATTTTTTTTTTTTTTTTTTTTTGACAAATGTTAATAAATTAATGCATTTCTTTGTAATAAGCTATTTATGAATATTTAATAGTTGCTATTAACGCTATTAAAAATCTAAGGCTTGTTAATTTATATTACCCTATGCTTCAATTAAATTTAAAAAGCTTCCTCATATTCTGCTTTCAAAGATTAAAATCATAGAGGCCCGATTTATCGAAATAACGATACTTTTCATTAATATATCGTAACTACTATTTCTCTAAAGAAGCTGGCTGACTTGAATACAGCCACTATAGTAACACGAACACGAACACACTACAAATTTGTTTGGTTATATATATATATATATATATATATATATATATATATATATATATATATATATAAATATATATTTAGTTTTTTTGAGGGGGGATATCGGTTTTCGATACTCAAATTTCAATATCGATATTACGATATATCGGATAAAAATATCGATATATCTAAAAAAATATATCCACATGTTTCCAACTTCCCAAAAGTTATACTACGCATAAATTTTACAAGTTGACGAACGGAGTTCGAAATTTCAGCGAGTGGTACAACTTTCTTTCATAAAATCACTTCATGATAGAAATCCAATTTCCTCATTTAAAATACTTAATTTTGTGAACTGTGGAGTCAGCTACCTGTTTCAGGAAATGATTTTGATCAATTTGGAACACCTTCCACGGTAGACTAACAATTCCATGCAATACACATTGGGCTAAACAGCGAATTCAGCACGAAAAAATTGAAATTTTGAATATTTAATCTTTTAATGGAAATTTTTTGTAGCCCTACTAGACTAATTAAAGACATTGACCCGAGAGATTAGCTTCCTTTTTTTAAACTAACAATAAGACAAATAAAAACTGCAACAATGAATTTTCTCCTTATGTGTTAATTCATCAGTGAATGCTACTGAAGTTAACTTCCAAAACAAAAATATTTATTGATCGTATTTAACTATTATATTATCTACTAAATCAATCTTAAAAGAGGTACGGAAGTGTTCGTTCACAATTGTATACCTCATGGCTGTTATATTCCTATGCTGCATGATTTGACTAATATTTAATTCAAAAACCAGCTGCGAAAACAAACACGGCGTTGCTTTTTTGTACAGGGAGTTCCGGTCAACTGAAACACTTGGGCCTGTTTGTGATGAGGGCCGACTTAATCAACAATTAAACAACATAGGATATTGTTGAACAATAGAAAAAGGCATATTATTCGCTAACTTCGTATCGGGTTGATAAACATAAAATGAAAGAAAAAAAGAGTTCGCAAACCGCTTCTCGCAATAAAAATAATTTGTACTAATTAACCGATTCATAATTTATAGATAGATAGATAAAAGAACTTTATTCTGGGACTAGGTCCCTTAAGAATAACATGAATGAACAAATAAAACAGAAACATTATCTGGCCATAAGACTACGAAATAGAGATCAGTTAATTTTTACAATATTTTCAGTAAAATAAATAAGTTTTTTTATCGAAAAATATGATTAATTTGAACAAAACAAAAAAAAAAAAAGAGAAAAAAAACAAGAAAAAAGAATTTATACATCATTATTTTTTGAATACTAACTACCTAAACTAAAACTATAGACTATAAAAGGATACAAAAGCATAAACTATACATGATAAACTATGAATGAACTATATTATAAAATATGAAAAATAACAACCAAACAATTATTTACATACGCAGATCAAAGTTGATTACGAGACAGAAAGAGAGAGAGACGTATTGACTGTCTTACCTTTTCTTTCAACTTCAAGCCGGATTCCGTGCATACGGTGTCTCATATATTACCATACCTTCACCCTCTATATGTTTTTCTCTCTTTCTGCCCTCTGCCTCATGCACATGCGCCTTTGCTTATTATTGCGTTATTTTAATTCAGAGACTGTATCTCTAACACAATGTTAGATAAGCTTTCCATCCAGCTTAAAAAAAAAAAAAAAAAAAAAAAAAAAATCACGATTTTTTAATATTTTAGGTATTATATATACTCCATTTTACACATTTTCGGTTTTTACTAAGGCACAATTTTGCACGTTTTTCGTTTTTTTACTGCACGAAAATCCGGTCTCTAGTTATCTTGTTACATTATTATTGTATTTTAATTACGATTTTATTGTACCGACATTCTTTATTTCAACCTATTACATTTTATTATTTTACTCATTATTGACTTTTTTTTTCATTCGAACTTGTTTGATTTTCATAGCTTCATTGTTAAGTGAAATATTTAATATAAATCGTGATCTGAGTTTTTTCGTTCTGAATTCGCCAGTTGGCACACTGTGAAGCACTGAAAAAATTATCAAATAAAAGTACTGCAAATTTGTACAGTAACGATTACTTTCAAAATTAAGATTCCCATTTAAAATTTACAGTCTGACTCATCTCTAGACCCTACACTCCGCAATTAATAATTTTTCGTTTTAATAATTGTTTTAATTAGTTGTAGATCCTTGATTGAGAAAGGATATAGATATAAGAAAGATCTCGACCGCGTCTTGAATTCTATGCCGGGGCCTTGAGACGTCGAAAGCTGTTGGGTTGCTTATTTGTCTCTCGTAGACAAAATATATCTTCACCTTGCTCGTGTTTTCCCCAAAGCTCCCCTCCCACTCTAGAATGTTTGTCAACAAACTAATGGAACGGCAGTGGAACATATTGGACAACGAACTGCCTGAGAGAAGGAGATTACTAGTTTATTTTCACGAAAATCCAAGCGAGAAAATATTTGGAGATGCCGATTTTTTTTTTAAATAATGTAATTTAAATTTATTTGGGTATTTTTTTTTTAAATATTAGGGGTTGAATTCCAAAACTAGTCTAGACCGTTTTACTTTTAAAAAAAAATTTTTTTTCTTTATCAGTTTCTGTACTAGATTATCGTGAGCTTTTGATAGAAATCTTTTCATACGTTATCACCTCATCATAATCTAGTGCAAAAACTGCTAAAGAAAAAAATAAATATTAAATATTGGAAAATGTCCTTGGGTGGTTTTGGAATTATACTCCTCTTATGTTTATTATGAGCTAAATTCAGGTTGATATGCCATCATATGTATAAATTAAATTAATTATATTGTTTAAATATTTAAAATTATATTGATATTAATATCTATTCTAGTTCATTTTTCATCGTTTAAATATATCCGCCAGTAATAGGGGAAGCTGTTCAAATATTGTCCCCCAGAGCCTAATTCGAAATTCGCATATTAAACTAAAGTTTGAAATTCCCTCTCAATTTACTATTTATTTAAAATTCAGGGACATTTTAATTAAGGCGAATAACGAATTGATTATTGATTATTTTGTTAATTAATGTGACTATTTAACCATACATACAAATTTCTCAACGTTTGGTAAGGATGCTTACGGTTCGTGATGCCATTTGAAACATGACGTTAATTTAACCCATTTTCTCCTCATTTGTGCTCAGAAAAGTTGACTCGTTTGTCTTCAGACGAGTTGAAAAACCTTTAGGGGGACGAATTTAGGGCTCAACCTTTACAAAACAATGGCAGCTTTCTTCACCTTAACGAATTAAAGTACGGCTCGCGGATAGTTTGAACATGCAAACAATACTCTAGTTTACGAATATTAATGATAAATTAAGAAATATCTTTCCTGGATTCGCCAGTTGAAGTTGAACAAAAAGTATAACCAACTTATCATCATTGAAAAATACTGAGCCGGCACATAAAGCGTCACAACTATTTTACTGTCAACAGTCAAATGAGTGGTACTGAAGTATTTCAAAAGTTTTTCAGCGTGTAGCAATACAATCAACGCTATATTATATAGCGGGGGAGGGGCGAATTAAAGCGACGATACGGATTTTGGGCACCTTACCTTATATCCTTCTGTTAAGAAAAATAATTTTTCCCATAAATAGTTTCCCGTAATGCACCGCAATTATTTATATATAATCCCGCACACCATCAAATGGTGCAATTCTTTTACAAAATACCTACGAAATAGTGTGATTTATTACTGGCCCATCTTCGTCTAATATATGGCAAGTATTTAGGATACCTTAGTGGAATTTCAAATTTTAAATTCTCATTCAACCAAGGTTGCCTAAGCTAAACTCATAAATATCAGTTGTCCCAAGAATAGACTGGAAGTTTACCCTTGTTGACGAAACAGTGCAAAAGACTAAGCTATTAAATAGTTTAAACTGTGCTATTGTTGGGAAAGACAAGCGAATTTACATTCTAATTCAAATGAACATTTATTTATTTTTTTTGGGTGATTCACTAAATGGAGTTATAAACCATCCAATTGATGTGTTAGCCGACTCCCTCAGGTGCCGATCCAATCTTCTTGACTGGAAAGTAGAGCACTGACTATTTATTGATTGATGGAGGGAAGTGGAGAACTATTTGATTTGTCCCAGGAGACCAAGTTTCTTGTTTAGACATCTCTTCAGTTCCGAGTGGCTGGAGCTTTTTCAACTTCTTTCCGCTTGATTACTGCACCTCGGCTGGCGATGGTGGAAAGAAGGCCATTATTTTCTATAATTACTTCTTGGATTTATATTTTCATACTTAATTAATTTCGTTTTAAATTTGTTTGGGAAACCCTTGTGGGTCTCTGTTAAGCTATGTCCATACTGGTCGATTTTCGATACTGTTTTGTTTCCGACATCGCTACCTAACTCTCTTATACCTTGAAAATTTGAGTTCCTTTCAGGGACTATTTCTTTATTTCAGTATTATCTCAACCTATTTCATTCGTCACATTTTTTTTAAAACAAATAATTCATTTATATTCTGAAACTATCGAGAAAAAAAAATGTATATATATATATTTTACTTGTGATATTTCAGCCATATATAGACCATGCTTAAATATGAAAAATAAAGGTTTGCTTATATTTTTATTTTCATTAGAGGATTTATATATGTGGTATTACTTTCTAATTTTAATTAATCGAATTTATTAATTAATGAGACAAAAAAACAAAACAATATCTTTACTCGGTAAAAAATGGTAACAAACAATTTCATTAACAATATATTTAATGTTACCTCGCCCCTTTTACGTCAGTATATGTTAAACTGTTTTAGAGTAATTAATTAATTACGTCTATTCGGTTAGTATTTTTATTGTTGCTGATGTAAGATGTTCTATCTCTGCCCAGGATTTATGTTTTTCAGTCCTATTGCGTCGGCTAGTTAGACATTTGCTGCTATTTTGGACTCTATTTTTTTTTATTTTCCAATAATATACAAATTATAGGTTTTGTCTCTCTTTTTAAAAACAAAAAATTTATAACTAATAAATTTGATTAATTAAAATTAGAAAGTAATGCTAAATATATTAATTCTCTAATGAAAATAACACTATTAGCAAACCTTATTTTTATATTTAAAAATTGCCTATACATGGCTGAAATACCTCAAGTTAAAAAAAAAAAAAATACAGGAGAAGGTATGTTTCAGTTTGAATACAATGCAATATCATATGGGATATATGATGCGAAAATGGCTTAAGGCGAAACTACCTATTGTTAGTAATCCTGTTATTGTTCTATGCCATGGTAGTTTTCAGTTAGCCCTATTAGATCTGTGGTTACTATGTTATATTTATTCTAGGAGTTAGAAACATTTGGAATTGGTTGTATTTTAAGAATGAAGTATTTGATTTAAAAATAATATCTAAATTTAATGTTTTAAAATTTAGAATATAGTAATCAAATTTCTTATTATAAAATTAGAATCAAAATAAATATTCCCAGTTCAGTTCTGGTACAATCAGTGAAGTGGTACTTGTTAAATAATTAATAATATTATGAATAGTATTTTTGGATATTATTGAATAAGATATTTATACACACCAATATAACAATTTTGACCCTATTGGTAAAAAAATATCATTTAGATAAAATGAGAATATTTTCAAAACTTTAACAAGCACTTCAATTGAGATTTGTGGAAAAAAAAATTGTTGACAACGGTGATCAAAAACTGAACTTTTGTTTGAACATTTTATTATAAAATTAATTCTGGGATTATTAGTGGTCCTGTTTTACCTCAATCTATAATTGATTAATTATTAAAAAATATTTTTTAGATTTAAAATAAAAAAATAAAAAATATTTTATGGTAGTAGTGATCTAAAAAATCATTCCTACCATATTTAGAAAAATGAAATAATAACAAAATAAAAAATAAACTTAATACAAGAAATAATAAACAAACTTATATAAAATAAAGTAAACGTAACATCTTAAACGTAGGCATGCTTATATACACTATTTACAATCGCCCTGTGCAACACCGAGCCAGGCTTGTCCCCCTCCACTTTTGGATGGAATAGCATGACTCCAGGGTATCCCAGCGCTTCTCCTCAATCTCGTCACTGCCGTTTCAACCTTCGAGGAGAATTGTAGGAATGGGTGGAGCTGGATAGGGATTGTGCTGAGGGATTGGGGTCATGAGCAAGGTTCTGATGAAATAAGGAGAATTTTATTGGAATAAGGTCAAGGGCAAATGGGATATTAAGGTCATGATGTTGGGAATTGTTAGTTACATAGTATGGAGCATTAACTATTGTTCGAAGGACTTTGGACTGAAAGGTTTGGATGCGTTTGATGTTCCCCAGAGTTCGAGTCCATAGGTTCAGACATGTTTCCCAATTATTATTAAATGAATAACCTGAATAAAGGTTCACAAATATTCCCATTTATGGAATAGATTAATGATCAAAAATATCCCTCAGCGTTTAGTTACACTGAAAGAGTCGATGATTTATTTGTTTGAATTTTAATATTTAAATGACTGCTCTTATTCCCGGTATATTCCTTATTAAAGTAAAATATGTATGTTATGAAATCACACCCATAAATATACATATAAAACAATCATATTTTATTAGTAATGCTACAATGTATAATAATGATACTGCTTCGAAATAAACTGTGTTGATTATTCGATCAGAAAAAGTTTAATTGTTTATTATTAGACTGAATTTTAAAATAAAAACTGTGATGTTTTTATATATGCTACGCTGTCGAACAATTTAAAAAAAAAAAAGAGAGAGACTACATCGATTCATGTTTTTATTTATCACTATCTTTTTTATTTATGTATGCTTTTCCTATATCTTTTTTAGTCTGTCTGTATGCGCGCTTAAACTTTTTAACATCGATTAGCTCTTAAATGTTTGCAATTGTATAAAGGTTTTGTATTAATAAATCAATGGGAAATACTAGAAAATAAAATTATGAGAGATAGGAGTGTACAGAATAAAAATCAAAATAAATAAAAAGAATAGATGCAATATAAAACAGTTAAGATAAATAATCAAAACGGAAATAAAATGAAAAACGTATTGATATATATATATATATATATATATATATATATATATATATATATATATATATTATGTCTAATTATAGATTGACTAACTAACCCGGCATTGCTGGATTTTAATTTAGATTTAGATTTAATGAACAAAATTGAAAGTTTGAAAAAAATTATCGTATGCAAAAATGTACTATTAAAAAATCAAATTAATTGAAGTTCGAAATTGGATTAGTTCACCCATTCAAAAGGTAATCGTGACACAGACATACCAATGGCAAAAAATATGTCGTTTTTTTTTTTTTTTTTTTTTATACTCAGAGGGGCTCTGCAAAGTGTAGAACTTTTGAAAAATGCTCATAGAAAATTTGACGAGATTACAATACTTTCCCTATCTAGTAGCGCGCTTATGTTCTGCAGTTCCTCCGAACTGCAGCGGTAGGAAAATAAAAACGGCTACAATGTTCAATGCGCTATATCTTTGCCAATAATAATCCGATTTTAATGATTTTTTTTTCTTTTTTTTTTTGTAGAGAATTCAATTGCAAAGGAGCATTCGTATTATCAGCGAAAAATGTATAATTGATGTTTCTTGACCGACTGCGATGTTATTATGATGATATAAATAATCGGGATGCAGTCAACGTAGTTTTTTTTATCGTACAAGCCGACGTTTCGGCTCGATCATGTGAGCCATCATCAAGGCTATTTTAGTTCGAAGTGGTGACAGAACTAATATCAGTTCATGATTGAGCCGATACGTCGGCTTGTACAATAAAAAAAATATTTTGCTGACTGCATCTTGATTATTTATTTAATCGAGAAATATAAATTTTTCGGTATATGCTTTTATGATTTATGAAATATAGAAGTCATTTTTTCGCTTTTGCGCAGCCGCAATATCAATATCGGCATATTTTATTATTGCAAAACTACCTAGGAACCATAAAGTAGGGTTTTAATATCGAAATTAAAATATCGATATTCGATATTTTGCGATATCGCTAAACCAAATATCGATATCCACCGATAATCGCTAGAAAAATATCGATATATCGAAAGGAAATGGATGAAAAAGCATAGGAAAGTGCATCAAATGAGTATAATGTTAAACTGTGAAGAAGGTTAAGAAATAATATAATTATTATTATTTATAAAACAATATTAGCCATGAATCATGATAAAAAAAGATGGAAAAGAATTATACATTAAAAAAAAGTGTTATAAAATATTTTTATTATGAAAACGTTTAGCCATATTTCATATATTATAGCCTTCTAGGAGTTTTTCAATAATAAAACATTCAAACTTCTAAAAATATTTATTTATCATATAACGCTTCCGACTATAATTGGTAAAACTACAGAATCGTGATCCCAAAATGGCGGACGTCTAAATTTTTAGAACCTCGCTGATCTTAAAAATCTAGACTTTACTTGAAAGACGAAAATAAATTATATAATTATAAATTATAAAATAAATTATCGAGGGGACTGGATTGCAGTGTTTTTATACGAAATAAAGGGTGCTTTTCAAGAGACCAGAAAATCCATGCGAATTATAGGGATATACGAATTACCGGGATATGAATTATCGACATTCTACTATAACATAATTTAACATGTCGGTGTCATCGATATATCGTTGTAAAATATCGATATCATCGATATCGATAGAAAATATCGGTTTTTCATCTCCGATATATCGAGTTTCGATATTCCAACCCTACCATGAAGAACGATTCAAACCAAATTTGAAAAACTGATGTTTTTTGGTCTGCTGAACCAAAATCTGCCATCTTTCTTGGTGTGAAAAAATTTATAAGGCTAGTTTATTTCTTTATAAATAAATAATTCAATTTATAATAATTGAAGCATTTGTTAAAATTTATTTGTCCAAAAATCAATTAATTTTTAATATTTATATTTTTCCTTTAAGGTACTTTTATAGAAATGTTTTGCTGAAAAAAACCATGCCGATATCATTTTTCAAACTCGAGATATAAAATAAAGCAGTTTCAACGTGTTTTGTTTTTTCTAAATTCCTAGAGTGTACATTAGATGATTTTTTTTCTTTTTTTTGGTGGGGGGAGGGGGTAAGGAGGAATTCAATTATGTTTGTAATGAGCATTCGTATAACAGCGAAAAATGTATACTTATCGATTAATCCGCAAATGAAATATATAAGTGTTTTTTTGGTTTTTGCGCAGTCGCAATATCGATATCGGTAGATTTTATTATTGCAAAACCATCTAGGAACCATGAAGATGATATAGTTAAAATTTGTTGAAGATTGGTTCAGTCGTTTTCGCGGTTAGACATTACAAACGAAAAACGGGCTGTCCTTTTATATAATTGTATGATTAGTACGCTGTGTCATGTAGCAACCCAATATATTTCGGCAGCACTACTGCTAAATAAAGTATTTCTCTTTCTCATTTTATACTGAAAAAATATATAGTTCGTGAGATTAACACAACAGAAAAAAAAAAAGTTATATAATGGCTTATCATTTTTTCCCCTTTATGGACTCTTTTATTTTAATAATATTATCTACAATGTTTATTTTTTCTTTTATATTCATTAGAAAATTTTATTTCATCCGTTTATATTTTATTCCTTACATATTTTCTTTAACGTTTTCTTTCCATTTTGTCAATTTTGAAGCATATTTTTTTTCTGTTTCATTGTTCTTTGTCAGTTTCTCCTTGTGTTATTTTATTCTTTGAATAGAAAAAAAAAATTTTTTTTCTTTATAAAGAAATCGTTTTTGTGCAGTATAATATATATATATATAATATACAATATTTTGTTCAATTATTTTTTTATGTTGATTCAGGTGAATACTTTAATATATAAAAATAAAGGCAGGCTGTTGATATTTCACCAATTTAGTTATTACGATGCAAATTTTCGGCCTACAAGCCATCCTCAGGCATCTCTGTAAAAGGTCCTTATTTAGTTCAATTAATAACATATCACAAAATTAATTATACTTAAATATTCTAATAAATACCATATAGATACTAAAATTATTTAAAATGCATATACTGTCATATTTAAGTCCAATCCGGACCAAGACGAAATATACAGCGTCCCTGAAAAAAAAATAAAATAATTATAATAAAAACACAATAACAAAATTGAGATTGGATCAAATTTCATTACAGTTTAAAGTGCAAAATTCCTGTTAAATTGATATCAATAAAACACAACTTCAAAAATAAAATATTTTGGTGTTAGTTTTTTTTCCCGTTAATTTTTCGGGAAATGTTGCCATTTCTTTTATATGTGGTGGTACATACGATAAAATATCGCATTTTCTACGAAGCTACTATGTACTATCACAAGCTACAATTACCCGACCGCTGAAGAATGGTCGAGAGCTGAGTGGGTCGTTCCCTTGAAGTTTTCTTGCTGCTTATAGTCCTCCAAGTCCACAGCTCTCTAACGATCTCAGTCTTGAGATTTATGGCATAACTTCACCACGATCCCCTCTCCGCCCCCCCCTCCCCAGCTTTTGAACAGTATGTTGATAATATCCCCCTTGAATATATAATTTTTGCTCTAAGTTTTCTTATAAATATGCCCTAATTCATTTATTAAACATACCAAGAAGTTTGTTGAATGGCCGAATAATGGCGCAGAACACATGTCCAAATTAAATCAGGGGTGCATATTGATGATAAATGACTTGCCTAAGTAGTAGGGCCTTTATCAGGAAACAGAAAAGGGTAAAGGAATCGTAGAATGAAGATACAATAATAGAAAAGAAAAGAATAAATGAAGTAGGATTTCACAAGAGAATCTGAAAAAATAGAACAGTGTACGCAAAAGTATATTAAAATATCAAATGGTATGTGATGTGAAAACAAAAATATACATGAAATATAAAAAGAAATGAAATAAAATTATTAAAAAAATGCTATGTTACACATTAAAAAAAAAACAAGTAAAAAAGTAGAAGCTATACAAGCAAAAAGAAATATAAAGGATGGTACATTATGCAAATGTAATGGCAATCGTTAGCTATACTCGAATAAAAAACAAGGAGATAAAAATAGAAACATAAATATAAAAAGGAAAGAGGAGTATGGTAGATGAGAGATATAAAAGGATTTTCTCCTATAAAAAGAGAAATAAAAATTGAGAAAAAAAATTGAAACCGACGGAAAACGGAAATTCTGCCACCACGATAGGCGAGCTGTATGAAAATAGTTAAAATGTTTGAAATTCGTTATGAAATTCTACGCTGAATGTTTATTTATGTAGTCAAGAAAAGTAATGATTCAGTAAATTATTAAAACATTTGTTTAAACATTTTTTTTTTTTTTAATAAATCATTATATCAGTTTTACTTGTTATATTTCGATTATGCTACGATTGAGGGAAATTAGCATAATTGGTATACTTCTAGAGAGAAAAAAAAAAAAGAAGAGGAATATTACTTAAAGATAATTTAATTGACAAATCTGTACCTTAGAAGTAAACTGTCGTAAGTTACATTTTCAAAGTTTTATAGGAGACCAGAAAGAAGTTTCAGATCGCCCAGTATTGTTTGTTCTGAATAGTGAAAAATTTTTATATGTGAATTTTTTCATATTTTACTACTTGTTTTTTACCTTATTTACTATATTTATATTCGGAAAATATAGCCAGAATAATGCAAATACGATCGTACAATCAAATTGAGCAAAATTGGAATTTCGCCAGGTTACCTCTGACGTACAGAAATAGTATAAAAGTTTCATAAAAACTATATTGATCATCAGAAATTATTAATTATTTTATTTTTTATTTTTTTCATTTATATTTATTATTTTTTCTATGAGAAAAGGATTAAGGCACATCGCTCAATTTTTGTATATATTGTATTTCTTTCCGGGTAATGTGCTCCAGGTCTACATGTAATTTTACTTAGGAAACTCAGAAAGGAAAGAGTGTGGAAAATACAATTCTTTTCGTTCGTGAAAAATCAACGGTCATGAAAGCTTTTATCTTGGAATATTACCAATTTCCAATGGTCGTCACATCGCTTTCCAACACCTGAATAGATCATCGGGTCGCGTTTTTTTTTAGTGACGATTGATCAATCAGGATGCCGAAGAAAAATATATAAATAAAAATAATTAGAAAAAAAAGAAAAAAGAAAAATCTATTACACTCCAAGTAGGAATCAGAGTTAAGGTGTAAAAAAAGCATAATTTTTGCTGAAAATTTATTATTAAAGTTAACATAATACGCACTTAGTGAGAGACTTTTCTCCCAACGAAGGGAACTGTATAATACAATACAATTTATGGAATAAAACGAAAATATTTTTACAGCGTACGTAACTTCTCATGCACACTCATTTAAAATGGTCATCTAACATTTTCGAAAACTTTATCCTACAATATACTGGTTCTTTTGATGGGAATACAAAAATACAAATAAATAAAATGGAGTTATGCCACGAAGAAGTGCGATAACAATTGTCATTGATGTTTAAATCTCGTTTCAAATTTAGAAATTATGAGATGAAATATAAAAAAAAAATATTTATTGACACAAATAAAAAAAAAGAACTCGAGGAATTTCGTGACTAAGATTTCATTCATTTGAAAGAAGAGTGCCACAATTCGAAAAATTGGAATTTTACAGGAGTAGCTTTTGAAGTTTGCTAATTTAGATTTATCGCTGTCTCTCAAATAACTGATAAAACATCAACATCAACCTTTTTTTTTTTTTAAAGCAAGCTGATCTTCAATTTCTTTAGAAAAAAAAGAAAAGAGATCGCTTATCATAAATTCATTTTCATTTATGAATGATTAATCAAATTGTGAACATTTTTTCCATAAAAAAACAGTACAAGCTCCTTTAGAGTATGTGTATAATAGACACACTTTGAAAAAAACAACTTTTATACAAAACCATAAATTGAATTAAAGAAAAACCATAATATTTAATTGATTGTGCTTAGGTACAAAATAATATTGTTTGCATGAATAATGTTTTCAATTATTCATACAGGAGCAAATATTATATTTCTTATGCCAGGCTGGTGGCCAAAACGTATCAATATACGTTTATATTATTATTATTATTAAATATTTAATAATATATAATAATAATAATATTTAATAATTATTAAATATTATTATTATTAAGATATAAAAAATAATTTATTATTGTCTTTATCAAGACAGTCTTCATAATGTTACTCTCTTATCGCAGTCTGAAGGAAGTCATAATATCTGATTAGGAAACTTATATTAGATAAAATAATAATTTTTTATTGCGGTAAATATTGAAAATAAAAATCTGACATTCTTCCTCAATGAAATATACTTCGTTGGAAATTTACCAAGCAAAAAAAAAAAATATTTCGTTTTGTGTGAGCGAAAAAGAATTTTTTTTTAGAGTTCCACCTATGTTTAAAGTCTCTCATTAGTGTTTTGTAATGAAAATTGAATTTTTTAAAATATTTATGTTAATAAAGTCATTAAAAAGTTCGTATAAATCAATTACCAACGAAGAAACGGACAAATTAAAGTGTTATGAGCCAGGATAAATTAAAATACACAATGAAATTCGCTTCACAAATTTCCATAAAATCTGCAATTTAATTTATATGTTAATGAATTTTTGACTAATGGAAAAGTCAAAGAGCAGTGAATGAAATGGCTCTTCCATGTCAAAACGTTGTGTTCGCACGATTTAACACCTCCTGATATAGATTATATGTAGCATATTCAGTTAAAATCAGAACTCAAAACATAGTAAAAAATTATTGTAATAACATTGTAAAAGTGTTTTATAAGATTGGATTTAAGTTGGACCGTTCGAAGTGATTTTTAAAGGTAAATAGAGATTTCTTCTAGAGGAACCTTTGTTCGGACAGCGAAGAGAAGACGGACTGCGGAAAACGCCATCTTCACTGCCTGCCGAGGCAGAAAGCCGGCGGAAATGTGAAGTTTCTCTGGTTCGCCGGAGGTCGAGTTCTTCGTCCTTATTTTTTAAAGATATTTCACTCGGATAGTTAAATATTTTTTCACCTTCGCCGTAAACCAACAGAATCCTTTCCCACAGTATCGTTCAATAGTATTCAGTATTTCCCTGTACAGCAGTTCCGGCACATATGGTTCCATTTCGACTTTCATGACATTCTGATACAGGACTAAAAGGACAAAAAAAAAATTGCATTTCCACTGCATTACAAAAATCTCATCTAGTGTAATGAGCAATAAGCCACAGGACCTACGGAATTTAGCTTTGTGGCTACAAAAGAGTCATCAAATTTCTCTTGTATCCAATCCTCGCAACCTTCATAAAATCATCAATGAACGCAAAGTATTGTTTATACCTAAAACATATACACTGGATATCACCTATAACGACATCGGTTATAGCGAAGAACCGGGTATAGATACTAAATAGCAAGGTTCCTTACTTGGTATACCATAGTTTTAACTGGACATAGCGATATCGTTTGCTACGACATATCTGTTATAGCGACTCTTTTTGCATTGACCTTGGGGGTAAAAAAGTGGGGTTTTTTTAACGGTGCGGGAAAAAGGAATGATACCACAGTGTAATCAAGTCTTGTAAACATTTTCATGGAAGAAGATGATGAGCTGGAACATTCAATGGGTGATGCTTTGGACTCAATTTGTTCTTGACAAAAGTTTTTATTGGTAAACAATGACATTCAGAGCGACATCGTCATATCAATATTATGAGGCTAAAATATCATATCAATATTATGTAAACAAGTGCCCTAAGAAGTCCCACTAACTGATTTTTTTTTTAATTTAACAAGTTTAATTATCTTAAATGTTCAATCAATGTACCATCATCGAAAAATTTTGTTTGAAGAATAGTGTAAAAATTACAGACTTATGCTATATATCGCGCATCCAGATTGAAAGGGGCACATCTTAAAATTACTTACTTCAGAAATTTAATAGTTGGATCCCTATCATCCCAAAGAGCAACCTGCCCTCAAATATGAAGCCTACCATTAGACACAAATGGTGACTTACCAACAACTTGTGTTAGAGAAAACGCACTGGGGCATCTTTGTCGAACTCAGCCTGTTTCTAATTTTCGTTCTAGCAAAATCACATTTTTTGAGTTGCGTCCCTTCCCTTCTGTGCGATATGGATATGTAAATTTCATATATGCTATAAAGTTAAAGTAGATTCCTTTTTTTGACAATTTTTTTTTCTACATTTTTGAAATTTTCCGTCTTCCAGAGTTGGTATCGGTCATAACGAACACCGGTTCCAACGACAAAAACCGACGGCCCTCTTCGAGCTCGTTATAAACGATGTCCAGTGTACTTCGATTACAAGCTTCATACTCAAACAAAACCTCTAGTTTATAAATTATTTTCTCTATCGGTTTCCTTTTCGGGTTTCTGAAAATTTGATGGCCCAGGGACCGTCGTCGACGCTAACGCATCGTATGAGTAAATTCATTCACTTATTCCTTCAGGGGACGATAGTTATTTCAAATCACTTGATCATATTTATGAAAATTCGTTCTTAGCTGTCTAGAATCATGTCCCTGTCTAGAAGTAAAAAAAAAAAAAAAAAATTATAATTTTAAAAAACCTTATTAATTAATTAATTAACACTTAATTAATTTTTTAAAAAGAAAAGATTTGTATTTTCAAAGCTCTTTCCTTATTTTAAGCCTAATTGTGATTTAAGGGCGAACTTTCGTAATGGATCGAGTATTACCTGAAAACAAAAGAATAAATCTTAAAAAAAGAAAAAAAGAAAAACAGCAATATACTTTTAATTCCCTCTTGAAAAAAAATATAAATAACAAAAAAAAAAACAATTAATATTTTATGATATAATTTATTATAATTAATATAATTTTTTAAAGTTTAGCTAGAAGCCATTTGTCAATTAAATTATGTTTAAAGTAATTTTCTCTCTTAAACGTTCTTGGGCTTTTTTTTTTTTTTCAACTTTGTCCGTCTCTATTCTACTTATAATTTTTGTAAAAATAATTTTTTTAAAATTCCCAAGTTGGTAATTTTGAAATATATTTTGTTATTCTTATTATTTTTCAACGTGTTTTCCTTCTATATTGTATATCGTTTATATAAATTTTTATTCGCACTATTATGATATTTTAAAATTATTTTGGTAATTTGTCATAACCGATATCAATAATTTTGCCTTCTTCTTTTTGAAAATTTAGGTAATCTGTAATCTCTTTAGCGGTAAGAATCTTAGATTTCGTTAAAAAAAAAAAAAAAAAAAAAAAAAAAAAATCCTAAAGAGAGCCCTGAAATTAATACAACTGAATAAACAATTTTCTTCGAAAATATTTCCTCCCGCCCTTAAGTACGAGTAGCGATCTTAAGGGCGTACCTACTTCGATCACGTATAAGACAGAAATATTCTAGCCCCGTCTAAAGCGGACCATTCAATAGAATCAGGACTTGTGTTCCCCACCTCTCCCCCCCCCCCTCCCTCCACGACAAAGATCCAATTCCCGGTTCAAAAGCAATTATTTGAGAGCTTCTGCAGATGATTTGTTTAAAATTTGTAAACTTAAAAAATGTTAGTTAATTTGATTAGGATGAAAACGTTCTTCTCAATTTTGCCTACCTTTCGATAAATCTCTTAAAAAATGGAAATCTTGCTAAAGATAGGAGACTAGGATTCATAATGTTCAAAATTATTTTTATTCAGCAACGTTTCAGAATTTTGTTCCCATTTTCATACAGTGCGTTTATTCCTACCAGTGCAGTGAACAATTAACTTATTTACTTTTTGTGTTTTTTTTTTGTTTTTTTTTTTAATTTTGCTATCAACTACATTAATCAATTAAATCGGGCGATGAGGTTGGTGTTACGGCATTTTTTTTTTCTAACATAGTTCCACTAAACCAGATGAAGAGTTTATAGAAGGATCCAGTTCGATAAAAATAGAATTACGAAATATGCTCAAAGCCAGTGCCCAGTTAAAAATATGGGCAAATATTTCCTAGAAATTTCACCGATAAAGGTAAGCAATAGGTTTCATTTATTAAGTGAACATGACCTCTCAGATAATAATCCTTCGACATCTAGCCGAAACACTGTCCAAGACAGCAACAATAGCAATGATATACAAATCATAACAAAAATACCCCCGATATTTCTCCATAATGCAACTAATTATCAACTGCTCAATGTTCTAATTGCATTATGTTCAAGTTCGTTTACCTCTAAATTATCCAAAATAATGCTCTCAAAAATAGGATATTTTGGAAGTATAACAAAGTATTACAATGAAGAAAGAATTGAATGCCATACTTTTTTTATTGAAAAAAAAAACTCTTAATTTTGTTATAAGAAAGGTACCGTATTATGTTACTGAAGGGAAACTACCTAATTAAATTCTAAAAATTACAAAGTTTTCCATGTCTCACGAATTTTAAATAAGGAAAAAAACACACTCCTCACTGTTCAGTCTCTTCATTAAATAAGGAAAATTCCAAAGATAATTTTCAACTAAGTGATGGATCATTCTTCGTAAATATTCAATTATTATAAACATTAGGAGTCGTTGGGGATTTATTTTGTATGAGACTGTGCCCTCACTTTGACAGCTGTTATAAATATTATGAATTGTTAAAACACCAATATACATAGTTACTATTCTTTAAAACTTTAATTATTTTCTTTAATAACATTTCAAAATGTATTTCTAGTAAAAGTATTAATAATTATTTTCTCACAATTATCCTTCATATTTTAAGCTGATATTTGGTTCATACTTAATCATACGAACTTAAGCAGATTACTGACTTTTTCGGTAAAAATACCAAATCGTGATATTAGCTCTAAGACCTGGTTTCATTTCAGTGGAAGTAAATAACAATATTTTTTAAATTAATTTCAATAATTAAATTAATGTAGTATTTGCAATATTCACATACAAAATTTATTTAGAAATTACAACTTACATCAAGTACCTTTTTTTCAGTTGAATTTAGTTACCTCAAATTTACGTGTTTCAAATTAAATAAATTATTTCAAACAATTTTTTGAACCAATTGATACGCATTATTCATCTTGGACGAACTCATTTGTAAAGTTTTGACAAGGCAACGCTAACGCTGATAAGTTAGCGCCTTCAATGACTAGGGAACAACTTCCCAAAACACAAAGTTTAAAGCTGAAACGGTTTGTTACTGCAGTTGTGTGTGAGTTGATTAACATTTATGCTCCGTAAAATAATGGGGAGAAGGGATCATTCCTTACCAGATCGAATAAAAAAATTATTTTAGACTCAAGGTTTTTCAAAATGGGTGGAACGTTTATGATCTATTCATAAATATAGTCTAAAAATAAAATTTCAATTTTTTTTTACTTCTGATTTTTTACTAATATATATTCAAAAACACACATAAAACGCCGTTTTTCGCTTTGTGTTTAAATCTTCAAAAGCCCGTACTTATCTGATAAACTATTTGTCCCATAAAATTAACCCTTTTACAATTCTCATAAAAGTCAATAGGGCTTTAATTTTATATATTCACTTCAAAATAGTAGATTAGATTCAAAATTAATAAAATATGCCATAAAGTTTTATTTTTCTAAACTCAAAATTTTGAATTTGTTAATAAAAATATATTATAAAATATATATGCTATGTGACAAAAATTGATTTTAAAGGACAAATGAAAAATTTACTAGAAATTTCATAAAATATAATTTTATAAACTAATTCTGTGGTGTTGGGGTAAACAGGTATGTCATTTTTTTTTTTTTTTTTTTTTTGCGACAATGCGCATATGTTATATTTTGTTCTTTATAACGAATTTTACATTTGATAATTAGTATATAAGTTAATGAAAAAGTACTTACATACAATGACTTGTATCCTATTTATCAAAGATAAAAGTTCATTATAATGTACAAAATATAACATAAACCCATTGTCGCAAAAAAAAAAAACTTTTACCTCTTTATCCAAACACCACAGAATTATAAACGTTTCAACATTTTAGGTAAATAACTGTGAAACAATTTTTGTGAAGACTGTCTTGGTAATTGGGCGATTTCTAGCGGTAACCGTCGCGTTTGAGATATACACCAAAATTGGGAGGATTCTTTTTGATAAATTAAAATCATGTTACGATTTTTGAACAACACGTGAGTGTTTTTCTCCGGCACGTAGTAGATAAAATAGCTTCATTTCCAATAAAATAAAATTCAAATGACACATTTTTGGTCACATAGGAGGTTTCACGAAGATTTATTTAATGTGCATAATATAATAATGCACATACCGAAAAAAAATATATATTTGTTAAAGCTCAGTCACCAATCAATACTTCTCGGCTCCTGAATGCTGCCGGGTTTGGTGAATAACTCAAAACTACACTAAGTATTATAAACTTTACCGGAGTAAATTTTACTGCTTAAAATATGAAATGTACAGTCTATCTACACTTCAGTTAGAAAATAGCTATTAAATACAAGGCTTGATTTTTTAATACAAGATTACTGCTAAAGTAAGCTTTATTTTTTATTTTCAGACTTTTTGAAAACTGATTTTTCATTTTGTTTGGTGTGTGAATATTCATGAATACCATCGTGAAATTTGGCTCATACATTCTCATAGCTTGTGCCTGTACATCATATTAAAAAAAAAATCAATTTTTTTTTTTAGCGTTTAAAGAAAAAAATTGTTGGGAAATTTTAAAATTGGTTTTGTTAAAATCAAATTAAATTATTTAGAGCTTTCTTGAGCAAATAATTTTGATGCTATAAGCTGTTGAATGTTTCAAAACTTTTAAAGAAAAAAAAGGTCGATTTTTGACTTTTTAAACACTTATAACTCAAAAAACTAAAAATGAGAAAAATCTTTGCACTGTCTTTTATCCTGACTGATAGTACTACATAGGTACAAAAAATCATTTATTTCTGAGACTTAAAGTTCCAGTCCATTTTGACATGGAGGATATATTTATAAATTGAAGATAAACTTTATTCCAAAGCACCAATAAAAAATTGAATCATTGTATAATTTATATTTTTTAAGTTTAATAAAATAGATATGTTTTCTCAAATAAAAATAATGTTTTTTTAAGTCAACCATTTAAAAAAAAAATATATATATAGACGGATTTCTGACGCTTGAAATTATGACTTGTGCTATATTACTAATTGCTAATAGTATATATTTCAGTTCTAGTAGGCATATTCTTGTAGCGCTTTGTTGCATGAAGGTCTAAAAAAAATTAAATCTGTAAATAATTTAACTTTTTGCACGCCTACTACCGGACTATTATTCTATAACGAAAAAATATTTTTTTGTTTTTTTACTTAAATGATTAGCTTTTCGTTTTCTTTTGAATAATGAATCATCATCATCATTTATCATCTAATGGATTTCAAAATTTTCTGATTGTAATTAAAAAAAAAAACCTTTTGGCCTAAGATAAATTCAATTTTTTATTATATAAATATGTTTATTTCGGAATGTGACAATCAACTCCTCCGTCAGGAAGTTGAAACATATCTATCAAAAATTGTCAAAACCTATCAATTCAAAAATATATTTTAAATAGTTACAAGTTAACACTGAGTTTATAGAAAAACAATATACTTGTTTGTTTACTAAAAAAAAAAAATATTTTGGATTTTTTTTTTGAAAATTTAAAAAAAAAGTTAATGATATAATCTAAAATGTTAGATTTATAAAATATATAAATATGACTGCTCGTTGGACCTAAAATAATTTATTCTTTAAATTTTTTAAAAGTTCCCGTATTAATTTGATAGGAAATAAAAATAAAATCGATATTTTAATGGCGATGTATCGATAATATACTTTCGATGTTTTTAAACACCTAAGTATCGAAGTTTTATTTATTTATTTATTTATTTTTTTTTTGCCATTGCTATAATATATATAACGGACAACTGGTTACCGCATCAAACTTACCAGCTTGGTCATTGATCTATTAGACGCACGGCCTCCTTAATCACATTGATAAAGAATTCGAACTACTCGCACGATGAGATCTTATAAAATATTCGTAAGAGAACATACGCAGTGGGGGCCCAAGACAATCTCGGGCGGATAAATCTATTATTTACCAGAACAACTCCGGCCCTAGCTACTTCTCAGTCTCGGATTACCTCTGCTACCGTGTGTACCAGAGACCCTAATGGAGATTTATGGCCTTTGATTTCATGCTTATCAAGCTTCAACGTCATGTTTGAATTATGTTTGTTCGGATATGAACGGTTTTGTCCTAGGGGATGAGGCATCCGTAATATTGTGTGCGGTGCACATAAGTCCCACCGTTTCTGAACAGTATTTTTTTCCCTCCAGCTTTCCTATTCTTTGAAATAGTTCGGATCAAATCACATTTACATATCGAACTCTGAAAAATTTGTTTCACCCTTTCATCGCATAGCGACTTAAAACAATTTTCAGCCCGGCTTTAGTAATTCATTTTCAGAAATAGTACAGAACTTGGACTTTTATTTCTTAAAAACTGTATTGGTTTAAAATTGTAGAATCACATTAAAAACATGGAAAAGTGAATGTAAAAGTATTATCAATATTCTGGTGCAACTAGCGAGAGCTTGGAACATTTGAAGAAACCCAATACTCAAACTTTGAATCCCACCACCTTTTATTTGTGGTGGTTTATACGTATTTAACTTTATTTTTATTTAGTTTATTATTCATGCCATTTTCTATTTATATACGATTATATTAATTTTTGTTTTGATATTTCTTTTATGCTATTTACTTTTTCTTTTTTTCATGCTTTCTTCTTTTGTATATTATTGATGTTTAGTTTTCTTTTTTTTACAGGGTGTTTAAGACTCAAATTTGACTTTCCCCTTATAATCTTCAATTTAAGGAGTTTAGGGGTGAAACTTGGTGGGACGCAACTGTGTCGCCTGAAGTTTCTTTCGAGCTCCTATTCCACCCTATTATTTTTCACCAGTACTTATCCATCGGACATAACTCTGGAATTTTCAATAGAGTAAGGTACATATTATTAAAGATTCCTATAGGAAATAAATATTCTGAAGCGATGTTATATTTGTGAAAATATCGTTCCGATGCAACGAAAAGGTGCTATTGTCAAAAAAAAAAACGCAAGCAAACCTTATTTTTTCAGAACAATTATCGTTTATCTCCAAAACAAGGCCTTAAAAAACACCTTTATGATAAACGTTGTAGAAAATTAAATTTGCTTTAAAATTATCTCATATACTGAGCCCTAAGTTAAGTATTAACTGAGATAATCCTGTTCGAACATAAATACAAATTGTCATTTTATTGAAAATGTCGGGGTAGAATTCTCAAGTGTGTTGTGTGTTTGATGACCTTTTGTTATGGTAAATTAAAAATGATACAATTTTCGTCTTTGGTAATAAAAAGTACTGTTTATACAAATATTATTTATGTTTATATTTATTTAATACGCATTGGATTGTACAAAAGAAGATTTTTTTTAATGTATTTTATATGATCTACTAAAAAAATTTATTTCATTTCAATATTTATAACTAAATACGTTTCTTTAATTTATTGACTTCATGCGTCAGACAAATTTAAACTCGAAAAAAGCCTTAAGGTTTAGAATGCACGTAAAGTTTTCTATAAGAACCGAAGATTTTTTATTTCAGCTGGTCTAACGAAAATATGTAGTTTCCTTATATATATATATATATATATATATATATATATATATATATATATATATATATATATATATATATATATATATTTTAAAGTCAATAATATCGTGTATTTCACGATACAGCTCATCTCCTAACCACCCACTCCTATACCCTTAAGATACTTTACTGATTTAATAAACCCACTCCAGCTCGACTTGGGAAGTGAGTTTGAAGATCTGAGTACACTCATGCCATGAGTCTCCTTAGCTCGAGGGCAGTGTAAGCATGTTTCGTTTGTCAAAGGCACACACAACATTTATGACTTGTTTAATCGACCTCTTCTTCAAGGTAGTTCCAGTTATTACTTCCAGGATCAACTGGAATAACAGGTTACAGTAACAGCTAAGTGAGAGCTATTTCCGAGTACTAGTTAATATGGATGGTTCCTTCTAATGCTTGATATTATACCCTTATTTACACCAGCTGAAACAAAATTAATACGAGCTTGGTATGGCTTGAGGGTGAAACACAAATGTAAGTCTGGGTAAATCTGATCCGAAAATTATTAATTTTAATTATTGTGCTATTTTCCTGACGTTTGGGAAAATAAAACTCAAAAATGTATTCTGGAACATTTATTAGTGAAATAATTGTAGTTTTCATTAAAAAAAAAAAAATTACAAAATAGGATAATAAAAATTGCAATAAACAGACAAACAGGCCACACCTTCGTTTTTTTTTTTTTTTCATTGTGGCAAGGAAGTGCCTCTTCTTTATTTATCAGCTTTAATATGGTGGTCCGAAGTTCTCTCAGAAGGAATTAACTAATTAGAAGCAAAGGACTGTGAATATTTGGATTGTAAATTTTGATGTGTAAACAGTTTTGCGATCTTTTCCCAAATTTAAATTTATATCGATACCTGGTGGACCTACAGCTTCGATTATTTATTATTATTCACCAAATAATTAACTCATATTGCCATAATTTGGTATTGCCCCATCCTCCATCTCTGACTTCTAATATTCAATATAAATATATTTTCTGATTACTTCTCTTGATGGTGCATTTCTCATAAAAAACACTTCAGGAGTGATAAAAACCTAGGTGCATTGTGAGTCCAAAAAATATAAAAGCAAATAAGCATTTGCTTATGCTTATGTTTATGCACTGCTGGATCAGCAGACTTTTTTCTCATAAACGGTAAGGGTGGGTCAAGCTGACCAGAATTTGAATATGTCCTAAGTTATTGTGTATAGTTTAAAAATGCCGCTTAGCTGAATGATACCGCTTTGTTGATAGCTAGGCTGATACTTGAGATAAAGTTATCGAAGGCTGGTGGCGGAAATGCTAAAGGTAAAGGCTAAATGCTAAAGGCGCGTGGAAATGGTTTGGTGCAGTCAGCAATGAAACGCACAGTAAGATAGTGCTGTTTTAACGTGTTTCTACGTTCCGGTCTAAGTTGTGGGAGTTCATCTGGGCTAAGCAAAACAATGTAGAAGAAATTCAATATTGCTATTTTGGCTTTAGGTGCCACCTCAGATGCAACGCGCTATCAAGAAAAGCCAAAATGCATCCATATGAAACATTTATACAGCTGGTACTGCTATGTGGATCAGAAATGTGATAGAAGTCAAAGATTAGTGAAAAAGAACTGCAAGAGGAAGATTCTCCGTCGGATATTTGTAGCAGTTAAGGGTGGTTAGGGCTGGCCAAGATTGGCGTAGGCGATCTGATCAAGACCTCTATGAGCTTTCTCAAGAAATGCGTGTGCTGCAATGCACTCCACGAAGATGTGACATGTTTGGATAGTTGCTTACTACTATTTGAGAGATTGGTTTCGGAATCTACCAATAACATCTTAACAATATCTTTTGTTCGTAGTTTGTGATGTTTGCTCTTTTTAAATCGTCGAGAGTCAGAAAGACTTAAGTACTGATACAATTAAGTATCGTCATCAAACAGAACTTTAATTAAGGTATGAAAGTCTTTTCTTTTATTTTCTTCCGCTTATCAACTCATTAAAGATCATTTCGGATACTTTTGGATTTTATTTCAGTGAGCTAATGCTCTGTGTTGCCAATTTCCAACTCCATAAAGGGAAGTCATCCTTTAAATACATTGGTATTTTATGATCGCCAATCTCTTGTTGGTAAGTTAGCATGCTACCTAATCAATGGTCCCCTGATTTATCTGAAATGCGTCCTTGCATAGACCAATCAAAGAAGGCCAACAACGGGTAGCTTTCCTACGCGTTATTTCTATGATACACTAATCTTAATCTGCGATCATTAATTTATTATTACAGTATACAGTTTACAGGTCCTTCAGGTCCTTTTGTTAACTAAGGTAATTGCGCAATTGTTTCGTTAAAACCAAACCATCAACAGGCAAGAGCTGCCCTTTATGGAGCATAGCCTAAACACTGATGTATCAGAAATAAGCCACGAAAGTTAGATAAGGTGAAGTATAACGAGTTGTAAAGATATTAGTTCCAACCTATTGATAAAGTTTTGTCTTTAAACTTTTGCTATACAGCTGTATCAGTGTTTACCTACCAGTAGGCTTTATTTTTTTTATTTTTTTTTTCCTGTAAGTGCAACCTCTATAAGTTGTTATTTATTATACATTATTATACACATATATACACTATTATTATTATTTATTTATTATATTTATTTATCACTACTATATATTATTACGGTAGCATAGATCCCTTTTCCGGCTCTCAGGAACGATGGATTTTGATGAATGAGGTATCAAAAGAAAGAGAATTTCACGGAGATGTGACGAATCCTGATTTTGTTTCCTAAAATCTTACAAGGGCTTAAATAAAAGTGATGAAAAAACTGGAAGGTTTCAAAACTTTGACGACTCAGAGTCGGCGGATCGAGACGGGATAAGTTGGGTTTTAAAGATTTTGGCGCGGGCATCAAGATCACATATGCTCCAATGGAGCATATTGGTTAAGCGTTTTAAAGCTTAAAACCTACCGTTTTCGAGATAACGCACGATATAGGCCCGCACGGGCCTCATGCCATCTTGCGTACGTGCCGTTGTCATGGCAACTTTATATCAATTTGAGTCTGTTTACAAAAACTTTTAATGAGTGGGAAATTATACATTGTTTTCCGTTGTCATGGCAACTTTAAACATGTAAAAACAAGTTGGGTCTGTATACAAACACTTTTTAATAACTTTTAAATTATTCTGTTAAATTGTTGTTTTTAGGTTTCTATGAATGATTGAGGAGATTATATATCCTTTCCCCTGTCTAACCGTAAAACACTGTTAAATATGAATACTACATATAGAAAATTGTGTAGTTGAGTCTTATTGCTTAGCTTACTTATTAAGTAAAATGTTACTTCAACTTATCATTATAAACTATGCTGCTTTACCAAACGTGATTGTTAAATAAACTTTCATGCTAATATTATATTGTTTCTAACATGCGAATATATTATATTCTTTCTAACATTATTCGAACATGCTTCTCCAATATAACTAGCTTATACTTCGATTGCATTAGGGAGAAGATATGTAGAGAGACGTCTAATGCGAGATTTCTCGCTCGGGTGTACTAGTCACTATTATTATTACGGTAGTATAGATGCCTTTTCCGGCTCTCAGGAACGATGGATTTTGATGAATGAGGTATCAAAAGAAAGGGAATTTCATAAAGAAGTGACGAATACCAATTTCGTTTCTTAAATTCTTACTAGGGCTTAAATAAAAGTGGTGAAAAAACTGGGAGGTTTCACAAATTTGACGACTGAGAGTCAGCGGATCGAGACGGGATTGGTTGGGTTTTAAAGATTTTGACGCGGGCATCAAAATCATGCATGATCCTTTGGATCATACTGGTCCAGCATTTTAAAGCCTTAAAACCTGCCGTTTTCGAGATAATGCACGATATAGGTCCGCACGGGCCCTGTGCCGTCTTGCGTACGTGCCGTTGTCATGGCAACTTTATACCAATTTGAGTCTGTTTACAGAATCTTTTAATAAGTGAGAAATTATATATTGTTTCCCATGTCCAACCCCAAAGGGTTCCAAACTATTTAGCTTCACCAAATGTGTTTGTTAAATAAACTTTTTTGGTAATATTATATTGTTTATACGAATAAATATGTTTCCCTAATATCGCTTATACTTGTAATTAGGGATTAGAAGATATGTAATGCGAGAGTTCTCGCTCGGGTATACTAGTATATTATTATTTATTTATACTTTGTGATTTGCATTTCTCCTTGACAGTTTTCTATTTTTTAAGCACTAGTGAGTGTTGATCCGCCAAAACATGATAGAAGGGGAAAGTGCAAGCATCTGTTGTGTGACAAGTGTGCGTGATGTACGCTTTTCCTTATTATCATGTTTTGTCGAGACAACTACGGACTAGAGAATAAAAAAAAAAAAAAAAAAAATGATTTTTTAAAATTAATATATTCATTTATATTCCACATCCCACTTTCATAACTCAACGAAGATTGTAAAATGTGAATCTCAGGCAATCTTTAACTTTTTTTGGTGATCACATATACTGATAATTCTGCGTAAACCGAACTATTTTGCATTTACCCCAGAGCCGCTCCTACTTGAATAATGATTCTTCCAGACACTTACCCCTTAAAACGGGGTAAAACTAGTCACTGTTGAATTGAATTGCCAATCTCATAGAAATGAACGCCATTGAGAGGTGGGCTTGAATGTCATATTTAAACATAATCGTCTAAGGAACATTTTTATAAATAGAGGATAACTCTTATCTTCAAAAATAAAGATTTTACAGTAATTTAAGGTAGAACTTTGTAAAATCTATTGCGCTCTCATCTCACTTTACCTTATCGTCAGAGCGATGATGTTCCTCGTTCATGGGTAAACTTGGCGTCTGCGATTGAAGGGTCGATTACAGTAAACCAAGTTTGAAGGTAATTAGGATAGGTTGTGTGGGCTTGCTTCCAACCGACAAACATGTTATGAACTTGGTATTTATACAGCCATTCACTCTGGATGAGGAAATTGATTTACTGCTCATTCAGTGTTAGGAGATTCACATTTTTAAAACAAATATAGGATTTTAGATTATTAGAAAGAAGAAACGAGCGTTCTGTTAACCATTAATAAAGACACTTTTTCAACTGAAATTCTTTAACACTGGGAACATCCTTAGTTCTATTTATCTGAATTAAGATACGGATAAGCAATAATAAGTTTGATATACACCAAAAGCATACGTGAAAAGCTAGCAGCTGAAAAACTACCTGAGCTTCCATAACTACTACTTTCAAAAATTTAGTATGTTCAAAATTATGTAATATACTTTCGTATTGGTTTTTTATGAAGAAAAACAAAGGTACCTAGAGGAAAACGGAAAAAAATAATGTTTCTGATAATCCAAGCATTGGATATGGCGTATCCGAATAAGCGAGATACTACTGTATATCTGATTTATATAAATACAAAAATAAAATATATAATGGTTTTACACCCTTGGTGGAAATAAAGACTAAAAAGTGATTCTTTGAAAATCCAAAAGAAACAACATTAAAAGTCCTTATTTCAGGTTTCTTAGATCTCGCAAGAATTAATTTAAAATTAATTGTTCAAATGATTCCATGTGGATCACGGCCTACTATATTTATTATCTTCTAGCAATCACAGCTATCCGTCCTGACATCTGGTGTCTCTAGTTAGCATGTTTAGCAGCGGCAAATACAAACTTAAGAAAAGCGCTCTGTGTTTTCTTTACACTCCCCCTCTCCCCCTTACAAATAAACAATTTCAAGTGACAATGTATGTAATTGTTCATTTACTAACAATCACTGGACACAGTTTCGTAATGTGGTAGAGGTTTGATTCAGCTTTTCTGTGTCCGGTATCAACTTCATTCAACATTTGAGCCAAATTTGAGGATAACCGAACGATGTATTTTGTCGTAACAGACAGACAAACGAAATGTCAAACGTTCGAGTGGAAACGACCTCGATTATACTCGCTGAACTAGTAGTTCTTTGAATTGTAACCTCGCGAAGAAATCCAAAATCTGCTCTTTATCGCATGTTTTATTTAAGAATTTTCCAATGTTGTCATTGACTGAACAGCGAATATCGTTTCCAGGGATACCGGACATCATAATTTGTTCAGATTCATATCTCAATAAATATTTTTGAATAGTTTACTATCAATAAATCTAATATCGAACCGATTAAGGGATTTTGATTTTATTCTGCACCCGTTCATTCCAATTACAACACAAATCTGCTGAAAGCGAATGTTATTTTTCTTAAATCTCTTTCGTCTCAGTTCACATTGTCTCCTTGTAATATCGACATCCGTAATATAACTGTGAATCTCAATGTCAAATATCTAATATTAAAAATCGCCGACCCATTAGACAATAGATTCAGTCAAAGTTTTCGGCCACTATTACGATATTAATCGATTTTTCGCTGTTTTTAAGGTTTTGCGTACCTCCAAATAGAGTTAGAAGGTAAGAAGTTTGCATGTTGCTAAGTGCCTTTTGGGTTTTTTTCTACCATTCCCGCCATTTTGGTATTTCAGTTAATGTTAAAAAAAAATTTATAATACGGCCTCAGTGACGGAACTCAGGTTGGACAGCTGCTCACAATTTTTTTTTTTTCCTAAAAATTTAATCTCCTAAAAATTATTAGAATTTCTTGCCAAATTTGTAGAAAAATGAACTTTAGAAAAGACAGCAATCTTGAACCGAAATTAAAAAATAAAAATCCATGTATATGGGTTTTTTCACGAAAATAAGGCATTTTGATCAACATGAATGTACGATTATAAATTGCTAGTTTTATCAATTTTTTTTTTATTAACCCATACCTTATATGTATGGATATCGATCCTCCAAAGCAGCATTCATTTATTTGCTCGAATAATGTTATTTATCTAATTCATTAATTACTGTTGACAAAGGACTAAGGTAAGGGCGCAAAGGACTGTGAATAATAAAATATGGTATCACATTTCTACAAAAATTCTTTATTTAAACACTAGAATTAATACATAATTAATCTTCCATTTGAACTATTATAAAATTAATAATTAATTGTATTAGTAGCTAAGATATATTCTGCTTGGGCTTCAAAATCATATTAAACAAATTTTGGTATAAGTATCCCATACGACGGAATAAATAATACATTTAGGAAAGTGGACACATAGAACAATTATTCAAAATATAACGTACTAACGAAAACTTCCACTAAAATCTTCGAAAAAATTCTCACTTTAATAATCCGTCATCTAAGCATGAAAATTTTGCAAAGACTTAAATTGGCCTAAATTAGTGAAAGGACTCATATATGTCGTTTTTCCAGACTTTAAGAAACATTCGGGCCAAATTTGAAAAAAAAATCGAACGACGCATTTGGACGTGACTGCGAAGCAAACATATTTTTGATGAGTACATACATATGACAGAGTCACATACATCATTTTTCCCGATTTCAAGGAACATTTGTACCAATCCCGTAACAAACAGTCGGGTTGAAACAGCTTATGCTCAGTTAATGATATCAGCTATTGGTCCGTCGTGTACCACTACACAAAGAGTTTCTGTTTGGTCAGATTATATGAGCAATCATTGCGTCAAAAGCTGCAGGTGGGACTTGATGGAGGTAAACTAATTTTATGGAGGGGGATCAGATATGGAGGGCATTGACTGGAGTTATTACCTCCCGGACGCGGTTACATCTGCTTCCATTAAATCAGCTCCCTCACCCGACGACTGTCCATTTGTCAAGTTGACTCCCGCTATCTGACTGAGGCAAATCAACGCTACACCCATTCCAACGCTTCAACCGCCGCTTGACTTGCAGTAAAATAGCGTAGATAAGGAAGTCTGGTAATTACGTCTCTGCTTGCGTTGACAGAGCACTTCGTGCTGACCAAGAAATTCACTGGAGCAAAAACGGTGTGTCTTTAACGGTACAAGTTGGAATCCTCAGCACGTACGCGTTTTCCCACAGTAAATGCAAAACCGATTATTGCATTCGAGTTAAACTATTCGTGATAGAGTCGTTTTAATAGGTTTTCATTATAAATCACTTATTCTTGGAATATAGAGAATTCTTAATACGAAAATTAATAATTCTGTTTGATCAGATTGCGACATTTATCGGTAAGTCACTCGCACATAGTAAGGAACACAATCCTGCTTATTGACGTGGTTAATATTTATGCTATTCTGTTCGGTCAGGTGAAGTTATATTCATCACAATGCTTCCTACTAAATGCTTCCAAATTGTTATATTTTTTTTCTAATAAAAACATGGACTATTTGTCGCGTGTACTACCGTGTTCGTTATTTCTTATTTTCTGGCTAAGTGTACGTGCCGATACAAGTGTCGTGAACTCTAATAACTTTCTCTTTTCTTTGATTAATATTGGAGCCGTTTAAACGAAAACGGCTGCGTATAGTTGCTAATCCTGCGTTGAGCAACAGGCGAATTACAGGTATATATATTGCAAGACCTTCAATAAAGGTCATATTCACGATTTTAGGAAGTCGTTTGTTGGCATCTCAGGCTTAACTAGTCAAATAGTTATCGAAAAAAGGAAGCGCGGAGATGTTGTTTTCGAAAATATCCACTCAAAAAATCCGAGTTCTCACTCGAATACCATAAGTATAAGAAGGACAGTCTTTCAATTCAATTAAAAAAAATACTGTTCATCCAGCCTCTAGAAAGAAATTCAGTCATCGGCAGACCTAAAAAAAAGAAAGACCTTCCAGGATGTGTATGGATGGGAAATATCATCGATTTTACTGTGCACTTTATGCATGATCTGTATTGAAACATTATGTAAATTTTATACATAGTGACGTGTTTTTCGTTTGTTATTAAAAAATAAGATCTTATTTTATACGTTGATTTAACAGATTTTCGCTTCTCTTGTAAAACATGCGATTTATTGTCTTTACCAAGTCAGCGCCTCAAATTTAGAAGGCTCTTTGTCAAATCTGATACCCCCTATGTCTAAAATTATGTTGTACCTAAAAGTACCAAGTGTACATCTGATGACACATTTTTAAAAATCGAAATGTAGGATTTAATATTTCAAAATTATTCAAGGGGTTTTTAGGTCTCTATGCTCAAAATTATGTCACATTTTCCAAAATATTATTTTGGCTCATTTGAAGGCGCTGTCAGTTTCCTCTCTAAAAAAGAGTGTAACAAGCAAGTACCTTGCTCATCAAAAATGGTGTCAGAGCGTTTGATTTTAAAATACGAATCCACTCTTATCATTAAATATGACGTTTTCAGATCTACAACGGAAGCATTAAATTATATTCGCACTAATTACGGGGGACTGACAGGGGAACTTGAGATGAGAGTGAAGAGATAAATGAATCGTTTCATTAGATTCATCTTTGGGGTCCTCAGGCGCGCTCATGTCTCTTTCTGGTATGCCAAGGTTTATTCCTTATAACATTTTATGTGGTGTTACGCGTGAAGATAGTAAAGAGATGAACAGAATGCGATGGAATTAAAGTCCTATCAGGGTGAAATAAATTATATAGAAAAAATGTTGGGAACATATCTTGCCCATGTTTACCTTTCAATTATAAAGAACCTCTGAAGTAACTAAAATATCCAATGAAATATCAAGTAAAT
This sequence comes from Rhaphigaster nebulosa, assembly GCA_948150685.1. Taxonomy (NCBI): domain Eukaryota; kingdom Metazoa; phylum Arthropoda; class Insecta; order Hemiptera; family Pentatomidae; genus Rhaphigaster; species Rhaphigaster nebulosa. The sequence continues at coordinate 44,707,992 of OX411307.1, forward strand.
TAGCTGTACTCTAATATAATAAATTAAATTAACTTGAAATTATGTAAAGCTACCATTTGGTAGCACTCCAATAATGCAATGGCGAAGCTAGGGTAGGGGAAAGAGGGCGAACGCCTTAAAAGGGGTGCCAAAATGCCAAGATATAATTTTTAATATTTTTTTCTCTTCTTTTTTGGGGCTCTGCAAAGAAGATTTATTTTATTGGATTTAAGTCGAACATAAGTTTAAATTTTATTTATTTTTATTAAAGTTTAAATTAGTAATCATGAAATAATGTGTATAGTAAGTAGATAGGGACTTACGAAACAGATCGATATAAGTAAATTATCGATACTTTCCTTTAATACCAACTAGTTTTGGTATCGAAACAACTGATTCAATATTCCTTTCGATATCTTTATGGTATCGAATGCTTGATTTAAGTGGTTGAATGAGTGCCGGTATCGAATTTCCCTAAAAGTAGATAGATAACTTTGAATTTTGACAGGGGTTGGCAGAGACGAAAATAGGAGGGGGAGCTTTATTTTACCGCCCCATCTTTCATCCCTCTTCAATAAAAGTAAACAGTTTTATAACTGTACTTCAGGTAATATATTTTGAAATAAATATCATCATCCATAGCATCAACTCCTTTCATTGACTGAATTAAGGTCAAAACAATGAAAAAGAAGAAAAAAAAATTGTTTACTTAACTAAAAATATTCACTCGAAATTTACCACCCTCTAGTTTCTACCGCTTGGGGCAAGTGTCCCCTTTGCCCTCCCCCCTCCTAGTTCCGGTCCTGGGGGCTACGCCACTGCAATAATGGATTTATTATGTTAGAAGGTCTCGGTGTCATTTCCTGTTTCGGACACCTTGAGAGACTGCGGGGGATCGGAAAAGAGGAGAGGTTAATTTATAAAGGGTTTGAGTCACATTTCAGTTTACTTTGGTAAGACAGCTGTCCAGTTTTTGTCTGATCCTTCGTTGTTTCTTTATTCGGCCAAAGTCATTATTTACTCCAGGTCTGGAGTGAAGGACAGGATATCCTTCAGGTTACTAAACTATTCTTGCCAAAGAGAATGTCGATATAGATTCCGTGAGTCCAGACAAGAGTTCCAGGGTGCGGTACTAACACGCTCGGCCATAGCTCCATCGCTTGATCTTTCACAAATGGAACTTAAGGCCATTTTGTATTATTTTGGCCTATAATTTGAATTGAAAATTCCCCTTACCTCGTAGTTTATTTTATTTTAATGTATTATTATTATTATTATTCAATAGTGTATACCTCTTTTAACAGACAAATCATATAAACGAGCTTATATACTTCATTGGTACTCCGTTGAATGAGCTTCTCGTACCACGTGGAAAAACAGATTAGGCTGCCCATGTATATGTGAAGTACGTGAAGCAAAACTTGGGAAACTGTTAACCCGTAGGTTAAGTTAGTGCACTTAACCTGTGCGTAGGTTAAGTGCACTAGAGCCGGAATTGAGCTATGGCTGGGTACTCAAGGTGGAGAGTTCTCTGCACACTTATGGGGTTCGAGTGCTTCATAAGCCTGATAACTGAGTAGGGTCTGCATCCCCTTAAATAATACTCATTCAAGGATTGGCTTAAGTACGAATTTGGTGGCCTGTGGCAGCCTAATTTCCGGGCACCCTAAGCTCCTTACTCGAAATTTGAAGATGTGGCTTTGTGCATTACTGCATATAATATAACTTGATATTATTTTGTTATAGCACAAAATTAAAAACCCTTAAAAGCATAAAAAATAAAAACCATTAAGGGTATTTTAACATTAAAAAAAAGAAGCCGTTTTAATTGAAATTAGATGGTCTTAAATTGCCTATATTTCGTCAGTCAGAAATATTAAAACTGTTAACAAAAATATAAAAAATTAAATATTAAACTGAAATACTAAAAATTTTGATTTTTTTTTAAACTATTAAAATAATAATTATTGTAAATTTGTTACCACTCCCATGACTTGGAATGGGAAACGAACCCGTATTTCCCGTATTCAGTTCGTAAGCATACTAATAACCGAATATTAACATACTCTACCACGGAGTTTTTTCCTATTATGTATCATTATAAAATATTGAAACCTGTATTGAATTTGTGTTCCCCATCTATTTCATGTTAACAACTCACCTTAAAACAGTATCGCCGGGTGAGAAAATAAAAGATGAAATCTCAATTGAGGAGGCCACTGAATTTTAGCTTCATTTGTGAAAGAACTGAAAATGAATGAAGCAACCACGAAAAATATTATATCCGAATAACGGTTGATTCTACTATTAATCTGATTATTATTCCATGTCTACTATCTTACACCTAAATATTTTTTTTATATTTAATGTTAAAAAAAAAAATTAAAAAGAAAATAGAAATAGGCCCTCCTATGAGTTTTTTTTTAGGTCGTGATCATTTGTTCAAGGTTTTGTCCTCCTAAACGGGAGTTTGACCCACTGTGAGACAGCTCGAAACGTTGTTGTTTAAAGTAAAATAAGTAGTGTGAAGTATGAAGGATTAAATTCCTTAATAAAATAAAATAAAAATAAAAAAATATTTATATATATATATATATATATATCATCCATAGTTTTCCATAGGTTTAGGCTCATCAAACATCCTAACTTTTTAAACTTCTGTAACATGTTAGCTACAATAGAAACATACTCTGGGTCTTTTTAATTTCCCAAGAAATTTGTAACGATTTGCTTGAATGATACCCACGCTTCTTTCTCATTTAAGGTCATTGTGGATTCAAAGATAACATCAAACATCATTTTTCTAATGTCAGGTCCGACAAAGACGCCTTCTTTTAGTTTATCTTCTGAAAGGCGTGGAAACTTTTGGCAGAGATACTTGAAACATGGTCCATCTTTAGGCAAAGCCTTTACGAATTGGTTCATGAGGCCTAACTATATATGTAGGTCTTCCTTTTTCAGGAAGACTGAAAGCTGTTAAATTCTTTAAAAATCGCTTAATTTAATAAATTTAACTATAAAATGTGTACAGCTTTTTTAATATCATATTTGGATTTAGCGCCCTAAAAACTATAGGAATAAGGTATTTTCAATACAAAACTTTTTTCATCGTTGGCCTGTGTAATATATATATATATATATATATATATATATATATATATATATATAAATACTTAGTTAAAAACCATGTTCTTTTGTAAAAACTACCTGCAATATCTCCACTATTTTAATTTCTACAAGATCAATATCATAGTCTTCTATTAAATATTATTTCTCTTATATATATATATATATATATATATATATATATATATATATATATATATATTTTTTTTTTTAATTTTTCAATTTACCTTTTCCGACCAAAAGCTCCTGGATATATATATATATATATATATATATATATATATATATATATATATATATATATATATATATATATATATACACAATCCATCTTTCCGTCACCTCTTCCTTATTGCTGAGAATGCTGCCGTTTATATCCTTAACGAATTTTGAAGCTTGCTCCTTTATTTTCGTCATATTTTAATCTCCTTGTGAAATAGCTTCTGGCTTTCCTTGAAAATTTCTTCAATTGCCTTCCTCAATTTTACTTAAAGACTAATTTTTCACATAAGTCTTAATATTTTGCGTCAATTTTCTCTGGCCCTTACAGTTTTATCAGATCTAAAACAGCAACCAGTGTATACATATGTACATATAGTGATGATTTTGATTTCTTTTTTGAAGATATAAATGAAAAGGCTTCAGCGTGTCCAATAAAGCCTGTTGAAAATCAGGCTGTTTTACCAACTTCAGGTATCTAATACAAAAATTTCCTAATATTGTTGAATAAAAGCATTAAATTTTTAAAAACAATGTAACAGAAAGTTAATTTATCGCCGTGTATTCGATAATAATTAATTTCTACCCAACAAACTTTCAAAACGAATTTACAAATAAATTGAATTTGACGTTAATAATTAACTGACACATCGATGAAATTTCCCATCCATCCAACAAACCCTTACCAATGTCAAAATTTCAACGATCATCAAATATCAACAAATTTTTTGTTGTGCATTATCCGATGGCCTCTAAAACACAACTTTTAAATTAAAAAAGAAAGTAATTATTTGATAAAATTATTTTTTATTTTATTATGAATTTCTTGTAGGCTTGTCACATTTCTCAATTTTAGAGGTTAATTATGATATTAAAAACTTGTTCAATAATATTTATCGCAATGATTCATATTTTAAAAAGTTATATGACGTGAACTGTCAAATTTTTGAGGTAGTGTTAAAAATACATGAATGAATAAAATTTAATTTTAATTTCATTAATTATTAAAAATGTGATCTTTTGATTCTTTGGGATTTTTTTTTAACCTTATTTCTTCTTTATAATAGCACAGAGTTGGAAAGCAGAAATGTATTTAAGGAGCATTTTGTATTGTTTTGTCAATTTTTAATATTCGGATTTTTTGAAATATTCCAAGATCAAAAGAAATAGCTCACTGCTGACTGGTCTTGCAATCACTGAAGAAATTTGAATGCTTAGTTTAAAAATGAGTAAGCATCAACTAACAGCTTTGGGGAAAAAACATGCTCGCACTTCGAAATTAAAGTTATGATGCTCTAATTACTTATTAGCAATATACCTGTTAATGAATATAATGATATTCACTCATATATTATTAATGTCACCATTTAAACTCTCAATAGTTAAAAAAATTAATTAATTCATCCTTCATTTTGAATTACATGAGTTATCATTTTCTTCGAAGCTGACTCGTGATTTGGCATAGTTATTAATCGTATTCTGTAATAAAATAATAAACAAAATATTTTGACCTTCCATAAAATCCCTTTGTGTACAGAAGTTTAAATTGGGAAGCAGGCCTTGGTGGGGGAGTGGGAATTTTGAATGCCAGCCAGTCCTGACTTAACCGACACAACAGACAGACGGAGTTGCCAAAAAAAAAAGGAGACAAATGTGGCGGAGGCTTTGACCCTAACAAGGTTGCTTGTTGTTTTGGAAATCAGGGGATAGTCATTTCGGCGTTTCCTTTTACTTAGGATGGAGTGCCATTTTCTGCCTCGCCTGTTTTTGATTTAGGCCTTTTTTGCCGAAATTATCTCGGCTCTTTGTGAAGAGGATTTGAATCTTCTTCAAAAAAGGCGAAAAAAAAACATGAAATCCCACTACAGAGGCATCTCGTAGTTTCCTTTGTTAGATTCTTTGCGAATGCTTGAATAGAACATTTTTCTTTTCTTTTGCCAAGTATTTCTTCTGTATGATGATTTTATGATATTTTTTTTTTTTTAAAAGCGTATTATAATTTTGGCAATATCATTATTCAGTTGTTAGATATAACTTTTTTCGTCTCTTTCCATTTGGTTTTGAAACTGTTATTTATATTATTTTATACGAAAAAAATTCCTGATTCTTCATGATGTAATTCCCTCACCGTTTCCGAAGCCGACTTAGACAGACACCTTTAGTAGCTGGTCCTTCGATTAGTAACTTGATTGGGCGAATTGATTAGTCTCTTATCGTCATATTCTTTAGTTTTAAAAGCCATAACCAGAAGTTTTTGAACTATTATTTTTATATGTTAAAAATTACTGAAAAGTAGTGTCCAAAAGTTTTAAGTAATGCCCTCATATTCTTAAATTCTGGAGTTTTCTTTGGTAATTGAGGCGGTGTGAAGAAGTTAAAAAAAAAAAAAAAAAGAGTTCAATTGCCACATTAAATGAAATACTAATTAGCGGCCCATATTTTTATAAGATGTAATTGAAAGTTGATGATCTAAAAACGTTAAAACCATTTTTAATAAAAATTAATATTAAAAGGAAGAAACTGACTTCACAACCATAATCAAATTTAAATTTCAAATTTCAATTTTTTTTTTTACTTTGAATTAGGTCGTAGGTGTATAATTTAAATTTCATAGGTGTTCTGTCGATTCTTTCAAGCTATACATTTGCTATCGTAAAATGGCCATTCTAGTTGGGGAAATGCTTGGATAAATATAAGGTTGTGATTCACTCACCTATATATAATTCCCTCATTTCTATGATTGTGAGCAAATACAACCTGTATAAGGGAATGTCAACAGACTTGATAGGACATAATGTATTTTATTTGAGACACCTTCTTAAATATTCTTTGGTGTTTGCATGAAGAATATGTACTCTATTCTGAGAATGGAATGGGCATATTCTGAAAGAAAGCGTTACGCTCTACTATTTTTAACTTTAGCATTTTTCACTCAGACCAACCATTTTCCCGTAAAAAGAGAAATTGCGTCTGTCCTTATGTTACCCGGACAAGAAAAATCTCTTATTCTCTATCCCTGTTAAAGATATCCGAAGAATCTGAGTATTACAACTAAAAGTTATAGCTTCCATTTCGCATAGGTCTAAAATTAAAAACATTTCTGACCATGGTGATACAAGAAAATATGTGTAAAATATGTCCTAATGTTACCCCGGTTCACGGTATATTGTCTTGATGTATTAAGCGCTTTACGTCTTGAAGACAGCGAGCGTCCTTGTCTCAATTTTTTTTTTATAATTTCATGTAGTATTGAATTTTTAATACTTATCTGGAGAGAAGAAGTATAATATACACTTCTGAAGATAATTGCTCTGTACTCGGAACCGAATTTTTCCTTACAACCTCTCTGTTTATTACTGCTGAAATGACGAAAATAAAATCACATATAAAAAAATATTTTTCTAGCTACTGATTTGATTTGCAATAATTAACGTTTTATAAATGTATTAGATATTGTATAAATATTGGCTATTATGAATTCCCCAATTAGAATAGATGGGAACCATGAATATCTTAGGGTTAAATATTTGGTGTTACAGTTCATTTGTAAAAGAAAATTCCCTCACTGATTCCGAACAAAAACATAAAATCAAAGAAATATTTCATTATGAGGTTGTAACTTTCAGAATCTTTCATGAGCCCCTCTAATCCTTTAGGAAAAATCTCAACATTCCATTTACTTATGAAAATCCACACTGCATAAGTTTATGAATAGATACCATTCAACCCTTTTAGATCTTGACATTTCGTAGAATTATCAAAGGCCTTTAGCTTACGACTTAGATCCTTCTATTCACTAGCGTAAGAGGTCTGATAAATCATTAGTTTGTCCTTTGATTCATAAATACGAAAACTACTGAATTATTTGCAAGAGAGATCACATACGTGCTGCAAATCTCGGCTACATCAAAGGAACCCGCAGAAAGGGTTTCGGTTTTTGTGGAAAAAAAAAACGTTTATCGATTATTCCAGTTATTTTACCTTTAACTAAAACTGATCGGTTTTTACCGATGCAAGTAGCCGGTTTTCGTACAAACCGGAGAAAACCCGGTAATTTTAAATGAAATAACTTCCCATCAAAACATGTTTTTTTTTTCTTATTACGTCACAAATAACTGGCCATTGGCAAGATCTTTAATTAAAGTAAATTACACATTGACCTTCAAGAAATAATCTAAAATTCCTTTACACTAGCAAACAAATAGCTAAAATCCTGGAAATAACTGATTATTAGAAAAACCTTTGATAGTACTTTCTGTGCCTTATCAAAATCACTTATATGAGCCGGTGAGAATAATATTGTTGTCAAGTTCCTTTTTTTTTTTTTTTTTTTCGAGAAAATGAATTTCTTGTAAATTTGCTTATTAAATGCTACGCACGCAAGATAAAATAGAATTGTTTCAATTCTAGTCAACAATGCTTTAGAGTTAAAAAAAAAAACAAGTTGTGCAAGTTTTAATGTTTATTTAATTACTTATTTTAACCAGCGACTTTCATTCTTAATTATGATTTTAAAAAAACCGATGAGAATCATAGTAGTGTAAGTGAAGTATTGTAATTTTAAGAAATTTAATGTTTTGCAAATTTTCTTTTTAAGCATTATCCAAGTGAAATAAAATATAATAAGTGAAATAAAATATAATAAGTGAGATAAAATGTAATTCCAGCCACTAAAAAGCTTTAATGTTTAATAAAATTAATTGTACAAGTTTAGATGTCTATAATTTTTTCACGTTTCAAGTTCGGCAATATTTTGTAATTTTTATTTAATACTGCAGAACTATAATTAAATTTTAAATAACCGATAGTGTAAAAAACCCGGAAAAAACGGTTATTCCATAATGTTATGGGTTATAACCTAGCGGTTATTGACATTCCTACCCCGCATTATTTTATGCAAAATGTGGTTTCCTTGAAACTTTGCGGGGAGCTAGGTTTTTTTTTCATTCTGTGCAAAAGTCTTCATGGGCAATAAAAAATTCTATGACAGGATTTTGAGTTATTCTCGAAGTAATATCTCATTTTACCTATACAGGAATGGTAGATCACCGTATACAATAACATATTCAACGATATATTTACTTCAATTGCTACTGCTCCAGATGTATAAATATACCCACATACACCACATATATATATATATATATATATATATATATATATATATATATATATATATATATATATATAACAATTAGGTAAGCAGTATTGGCTAAGGACATTTCCGACTTGATGTTTTGACAGTGAGTTAGCTACGGTAATAAACCTAAATAGGCAAACTTCGAACGCTTCTCTAAAATTCGAATTTCAAATTTCGAAAATTCGAATTTGGCTTAGGGGTATTATATTTGGGCGCCTTCCCTTAATTATAACTGTTAGTGTTAAGGTGTAGATACTGAATGACTTACAATTACAAAAACCTGTATCGCCAATATTCTTATTTTTAAAAAAATAAATCTGGTGCGGTGCGCGCACAACTTTCCCTTACCGTCCTATAATAATTATCTTTTTAATACAATTTTAAAGAGTTCACATAAACACTGCTTCTAATAAACTCAGCAGCAGACACATCTTCTCCCACTTAAGTGCAATAAAAAAAAATTGTAATCAATTTTAGTACAACAATCCTGTACACTACCTACATATTTTAACTTTGTCAAGTTGCAAATATATTTTAAAAGTTTCTGGTTTAGTTTCCATGGAAACATTATCTTTCCATTAAATATTGTGAAAGTAGAAATTATTAAGTTAATTTTCGCTTTTGTATTCTTAAATTACTTTATTACACAGCGTATTGTTTACAACAGATTGGCGGATTGGTGGGAGGAGGTTCGGTCGCATCCGTCTCCTTTCGGATGCGCTTGGTTATCCATCTAGGGTCTTGTGCTCCTCATAAAATACACTGTATCTTTGCTAATACTGGTCCAATTTTGATGATTCTTTTATTATTTTTTAGATAATTTACATGATTTAATTACCTTTCGTACAATTCTACACATAATTTAAATTAGAATGCATACTTTTTAAGCTATACGCAAATAAAGTATTCTTTTCACCACTCATTTTTTCTCTGCAATTCTTCGGTGATTTACTACATAAATGAAAAGTTAAAGGCCTTTATGAAGAATAATTTTGGCAAGTTTCATCAAAATCATTAGAGCCGTTTTCGAGAAAATTGTAAAAAAGTGTAAAATCGATTATATAAAGTGGCACTTCCAGTTAGTCGATTTTAACGAAAAAGGTTGCTGTAACATCACAGCCATATTCCTACATTAAATACGTAATTGGAGTATTGTACGACTTTTCGTTTTGGAGCTAGGCTGTTCACATACACACAGACAGACACACAGGCACACGGACCATTTTGCGAGGCTTGGTCATTTGGACTCAGTGGACCTTAAAATGTGTATTTCCGTTGAAAACTCCAATTCGAAAATTTCCACGATCGCAATACTTCCCCTTTCTATATACTTCGTATATAGGTAAGGGAAAGTAAAATTGAGAAAGTCTTTATTTTTATTTAATGGTGACAACGATTTTAATTACTACATTAGTGAAATTGATAATCGTGATTGATTTAAAAAAAATATATTTAAAATATTTAAACCTTTATCATACCATTGATTTTAATACAATAGGTATGAACTAAACGTTCACTCGTTATTATCAATATTATTCTTTGTCCAAAGGGAATAGTCCTAAAATGTCTTTAGAATGTGTTTTTATTGAAATGTGTTTCATAAATGTCTTTTGAGGTAGTATAGCATGTATATTGGAACGTTTATTGGAATATAAAAGAATATAATAAATGGAAAAAAAGAGAAAAAAATAGAAGAGAAGAAAATGGAAACAGTTAAAGTAAAAGAAGGTAAATATACTAAACTCCTGCCTTGACACAGATATTGCCTTTGTTTGATAAGACGCAACATATATTATCTCTCTCTCCGAAAATTACAAAGGATTCAGTGTACTTGGGATATAATACTTATTTATTCATTCAGCTATTTGTTTTGAGTTAAATTAAATTAAATTAATGTTTTGAACTAAATTAAATTAAGGTTTTGAGTTAAATTAAATTAACTTAATGTTTTGAGTTAAATTAAATTGTTATAGCTATTTGTTTTCCGAGTTCAATTAACAAGAGGAATATGATAATTGTCAAATTTAAAAGTATAGTATCTTTAATTTAGTCAATTTTATTATTTTTTCTGTCTTCTTTTGGTTGGTTATAATTTGACCTGTATATACTAATGAAATAAATACAACGACTCTTGAATTGATAGCGAAATATTTACCAGAAGTAAATATTGGAAGTGGTGAAGGTCGTCAGGAATTCATAGTGTCATTCAGGTATTCCATTGAAATTTATTTTGAAAAAGAACTATTAAACTTAAGACAACTGCCACGTGTATAGCGAGATAAGAGAAAAACATTTTGGGCTGCAGACATGTTCTCCACAAGAATTATTTAGTTTATGAAAAGAGCTCAATTCGTTGGTTTATGAAAGATCAGTGGTATACCTCCAATAATAATAAAAATAAAAAAAGTAAGGGAAAGAAGGAATAAAAAAAAAAATTTAATGAAGCATGAGATAAATAAATTTGTACAAAATAATACAAATACTAGGTTGTTACAAAAGCCCTTTTTACCGAACACAACCCTTAATTCCAGCTCTCATAATTAATCCTAGAATGTTTTTGTTCCTACTATTTATGCCAATGTTTACTTTTACTGATCCTTTAATTCCTCGTGACTTAAGTTGGCTTTATGGGGTCATTTATTGAGTCATTGCACTGAGTTTTACTGTTGAGTTTTTTGTGGTCTATTATCTGTTATTGTTATATATTCTATTGTTTGTGGCATCATATAATATAGTTGAATATCTAGTATTTATTTTAATGCTTCGGCTGGACCGGCTAATTTTAAATTGCTTACTTATTAAGTTTTATGAGTTAGTAATGTATTTATTTTTACAAAATTAGTTAAAGAATTGACGTAGAATGAAAATATTAAAATATAATTGTTAAGTGGTCGTGAATTTTATTCAAGCATAAAATAAAAAAAGGAAATAAAAAAATATAGAAAAGATAATTAAAAGAATAATACACAAATCTCGACAGAAGAATATTTTCCATTGTCTATGTGTTGTAAGATATGTATGCACATTTTTACATCGTATCCTTTTATGTTAAGAAACACGTTTTCATTCATTAATTTAAAAACTAATAGAATTAAATACAAATATATTTACATTTTCAAATATTTTATTGGTATCGTATAATGACGATAGCCATGTTTAAACTAGATTCTTTAATAAACTTAATATGTTTTATTCAAAATTATTCCAATTAAATGATCCAATTATATATACCTACTTCCAAACATTTTATTATAGTTATAAATATATGCATATATATATATATATATATATATATATATATATATATATATATATATATATATATATATATATATATATGTGCTCCTCTGATAAGTGTATACCCCTGCTCGGTAGTCCATTACCATTTATCCTGCACACGAGACAAATCGACCGTTCCAAGTTCGCTCACCTCTTGAGCGAGCGAAGCGAGCTGTTGTAGGCAGGTGTTAAACAATATATGCTAAGTTAAACAATAAAAACCTGAACAATCTATTCGTTCAAAAAATCTAAAATAGTTGTTATTTTTGTTTTTTTATAAACCTCTATTCTTGTACTTTATTTTATGTAAGACAAATTAATTCTTTAATAAACAATTTAATTATGAAGTCATCCCGTTTCCCAATCGGACCCTATATTGTATTGTGCTCATAATCTTATATTAAAATTATCATTGCTTAAAAAAAATCATAATTTAAGAATCTAGACCAGGCGGGGATGCTGATAAATTGAAGATTTTATTGCATTTCATTACCATTTAAAATTCTGTGTTCGTAAAGATCTCAGACTCACAATAAGTTGGAACTTCTTTGCAAATTATTATTATTTATTTTTATTTTTTTGAGTTAATAAGCAAAAAGCTTTTCTAAATCAATTGCACTAGGCCGAATCTTCTATCTCAATTTTATTAATTAGGGCTTATTTATCAACTGTTCTCTACTTTCTGGGTTTATTTACCTTTCTTTCTTCTTATGTTATTAATAATTGAACACATTAGATTTCAAATTGCTTTTGATATTTGAAAATGTAATAATTAATATTTTATTTTCATGGACGAGAATAATGAATCAATAAAGCTTAGCAAGTAATGGATAGAGTGACAGAATGAAAAAAAAAGAAACCCGGAAGGAAATTTAGAGAAATTTAGCTTGATACACTGGCTGACGAATGTCAAATATTTAATAGGGCAGAGTCTATTTGCATTTACCGACCCTATCTCACAGATGAGAAAAATACCTCTTTAATTTTTGAACAAACGGCTTAAACTTTATTACGTTTTTTTTTTTTTATAAACACCTGTTTTAAATTTTCTAGGGAGCCTGCTCAAATATTCATTCCCCTGGCTCGAACTTGACACTTTCTCAAATTTTTTTGAAGAAAAAAAAATTCCGCGAGTATTGTAATTGAATGTCTTTCTACAGTATTCTAAAAGAATTTTCTACTTTAATGCGTACTTCACAATCTGCAAGCTAGAGACTTCAATTACTGCACTTGTAGTAACATAATTGAATAATTGAATTGTACTACAAATGAATGTAAATTTCGAATGATTGCTAGATACTTGACGATAGCGGTTTATTTTTGGCCTAAAAAATAAATATAATAATATATATATATATATATATATATATATATATATATATATATATATATATATATATATATATATATATATATATATATATATATATATATATATATAACTTCCTAAACCTATTCAGTGTACCTACAATCCATGTACTAAATCTGATTATTTTTCAGGTCCAAATTATTGCCATGAATCTTTCCCTTTTTTCACGTGAGGTGATTTTTCTTACACGATATTTTTTATTACAACAGGTACTGATTGCCGAGTGTGTAAACCCGGCAAACCATCGCTGTATTCATTAAAACTCCTTTCTTCTTCTAAACATAGCTGTCTTAATCCATTAGCGCTCAGCGTACCTTTTATGTCCCATGAAACAAATGGTTTTTATATCGTTCCATTCACAAAGGGAGCGAAAAAAAAAACATGTTTAAATTTTTTTATACGTTTCTAAGAAACCTCTCCCTTTTATTCCTACCCCTTTTTCATAAATGGTACGCTTGGCAGTATTGCAACATTTTTATAGACAATTTATAAATATGCTCATTTTTTTTTTTTTTTATTGCTTTATTATTTCTATTATTTTTATCTATGAATATTTTTTATTTTGTTTTATTCGTCTTAGATTTTTATACCAGAACTAAAAATTTTTGTTCGCTAACAACAACAAAAAATAAAAACAATATCTCTTAGGTAATTGGCTAAGCTTCTTGGACCAGGTTTCACAGTTCAAGAATCAATCGGAATCCTATTGGGTTATGTTGAAAATAACTTAAAGGAGAAAATATTTATAACCCCTCCTGAGACGTCTATTTTGACAGATGAGGATTTTATACCAAATAATGCCATATTTGTGTACACATTCATCTCCCTTTTATAATGAGTTATTGTGGTTGTAATATGTAATTGCGTCCTATTCGAAAAATCGTATTTAAATGAATCCTAGTCTTATTCGGACCTCGAAGCATTCCTTTTTTTTTTTCAGTTCGAATTCCGCTGAAGACATCCCAGTGGTGATTGTTGGCATCCGCACAATGAGGAAACCGAATTTTTAAACACATTTTTTTCAGTTTTTGAACGCTACAGTATTTCTCTGATGTATTTTTGGACACAGTCATAACAGAATGCCGGTTTGTTTTTCAAGCTCAAAACGCAGTTATATCAAATCGTATTTCTAATTCTCCATTCATTTTTCAACAACGGTTCCTTCCAAGTCTCCTGATGCCCGGAATATTTAAACTGTTATTAAATCCACACCGGGCACCAATATGACAGTCATTGGGTCATTTTCTCTAGATTTTCTACTCACTCTATATCCCTACTTCTCCTGACACTTTGCTAACATTTGCTGATAAGTCACCCTATTTACCCTCTGTGTTCTTGTTTCATAATATGTCGTCGTCGTTTTTTGGAAAGGGGTTAAGCGCTAAAAATTTCGAAATTTAGGTTTCAATTAATTATGGGACGTAAACGCCACCTCTATCGAATCACGCTCACGATATAACGAAAAAAAAAAATGAAAATGGTCTAAAAATCGACTATAGATGAAGTAAGCACCAAATACTGACGACTCTCAGTCGTCATTCTGGCCTTTACCAGTGCTAGAAACCTTAAAAATATGTTGTAATTATAAAAGCTTTGCCGCATTAATAAAATCCTACTGTACACAATAAGGAATAAAAAAAAAAATTGTTATTTGGGTAATAAAAGTTTCATATGTTCCCTGTAAAGTTAGCTAAATGGCGCTTACGCCTTTTTCAAAAATCTACGTCAATGGATCCAGCAATAACCTACATCATCAATTTAATATTTTATGATTATCAGATCCAATACCTTCTAAGATTCTCTCTCATTAAATTAATGTTTGTCTAGATCCACTCATTGCTTCAATTCTCCTTGGATGCTGAAATTGCACTGGCCCCGAGATCTTTCACAAAAATGGCCATAGCTCTCACGGACAATGGCCAACTCTATTTAAGTCCTGAGTTCGTCTATAGCGCCCTCACACTGTATCTAATGGAATTCATCGCCAGTTAAGCGGCTAAGAGAAGCATCCAATTCATTTTTTGTATGGTAAATTTTCATTTTTTGATGTTAATCAGGTTATCAACAAAAATTGAAAATTTCTCATACAAAAAAATATTCATACAGTAACAGCTGTCGTGAAAATTACTTGTAGATTTTTTCTCATCTCATGGTTTTCACTTCTTATTCAAATACAAACCCAAAATCGGCCAAATGATCCGAATTGAACGAAAATTCCCCCATAATGTGTCGTTAATCGAAATTATTAAGTTCTACCGACAAAGATGGATTATTCAATTTTTGTTGTTAATTAGATTGTTCAGGTTTCTTATTCCCTTCACCTGCAAAAATTAATGCGGAATGTTTTTTTTTTTTTTTTTTTTTATCATATCCATTACTTAATTTATGTTCAATAAATTATTAAACATTTTTTTAACGGAAAAAAATAAGTGAAGGAATACTTATTTTGAGCACTATAAATATAATGTATTTAAGATGATTTATTTTTTTCAATTTATAGTTAATATGTGAACAACATCTTCTTTATTTATTTATTGTTTTTTCATCCAATGATTCTCAACGTTTCGAGGCGTTTTTTTTTCTCTTCATCTCAAGGATCTTTCTACTATATAATTTAATAATAAATTTTACTGGTTAATTCATTAATAATCATATTATTCTTACTCATTAATATATTATATCGCTGATTCATAGCAGAAGTAGCTCAACTCGAAAAATTAAATTTTACAGGTGAGGTTTTTTTTTGGTTTTCCTCTTGAGAGCAGCATGCGATTTTATTAATTAATAACTATAATCACATGCTGCTCCAAATAATTTATAAATATTGAATGTTTTTTTGTTTTCTTATCATATCCATCAGTTAATTTATGTTCAATAAATTATTAAACATATTTTTAACGGAAAAAACTAAGTGAACGAATACTTATTTTGAGCACTATAAATATAATGTATTTAAGATGATTTATTTTTTCAATTTATAATTAATATGTGAACATCTTCTTTATTTATTTATTGTTTTTTTCATCCAATGATTCTCAACGTTTCGAGGCGTTTTTTTTTTCTTCATCTCCAGGATCTTTCTACTATATAATTTAATAATAAATTTTACTGGTTAATTCATTAATAATCATATTATTCTTACTCATTAATATATTATTTCGCTGATTCATAGCAGAAGTAGCTTAACTCGAAAAAATAAATTTTACAGGTGAGGTTTTTTTTGGTTTTCCTCTTGAGAGCAGCATGTGATTTTTTTATTAATTAATAATTAAAATCACATGCTGCTCCCAATAATTTATAAATATTGAACTCTCCTTGGAGAAAAAAATTTTGATGGGCACATTTTATTTCTAAAACTGAAATTGAGAATAAACAAATTAATCTTGACTCCAGGAAACCCAGTGCTTGACAAAATAGTGATAAATCATAAAATAATAAATTCATAACAAATAGTAAAAATAAACAATATATAATACATATATAATAGTTATATTAATCATTTTTGCCATTGACTTCCCCCGCATTGTCACAGGTTATTTCTGTTTATCTTGATAATCTTTTCAGCGTCTATTAAGAGAGCCAGGGCCTAGATATCTTCATGGCCTCTCTCTTCATCGTCCGTTTACAGTTTGGCCATTCAACGTCTTGGTAAGATTCCAAAATCCTTTCCAGACGTCTAAAACTGGAGCTTTATCTCTCCAGAAGATGTCTATTTAAAGAGACAAATATTTGACTGCTCTCTCTCTCTTGAATTCCATTCTTTCATCACGAAAACCCGTTAGGGAATAAAGTTTTTTTCTTTTTAATTTTAGCTGTTTTTAATGTGGAGCATTACAATGTCTCATAGTAATATATGTATTCATTCTGTGAATTACCTACAGTACATGTTCGGATAGGTTGCATGCAGCTAGCTCCAATTACAACAAAAGCATAATATTTTGTAGAAGCTCATTTTTGTAGCTTGATATCTACTTTGCATTGTAAATGGATGCATTAGTAAACAAGCTGTAGTAAGCTTGGAATTTTTTTTAAATTATATTATAACGAAATATAAAATTGTTTAGTATAAATTATCAAAGAACAATATTTAAATTAGGCTTAAAGAATAATCAAATCAAAAGTTTAATAATCTTAACTACATAAATACTTTATTTATAGAACTATTTTATTCCTAAAAGTAACAATATGTCACCTATGGACGTTAAGCAGTAATGGTATAATGATTCTTATTTATATTAAATATAAAAGACAAGTAAATAATAATAAATTAAGGATTGATAAATTATTTGCCACTTCTATAATTTTGTTTTATTGAAAACTAGTTTCGAATGCTATACATTCATCTTCAGTTCTAAAAACACACAAACAAACCAAAAATAAGCAATTCAAAATATAGTATGGTATTATTATACATATTAAATCAGATGTAATATTAATCAGTATTATAAAGTATTTATGAATTATGAATTTAATTAAGACAAAAAATCAAATACATGCTGTTACTCACCAAGGTTTAAATGGATTATATCCATCATTTAAGCAAAAATCTGGATTGGATTTGAAGGATTTTATTATAAGTGCTTCATATATATTTAATTTGAGGCTGTTTTCAACGTGATGTATTCATTATGTTATAAATAACCAAATAAATATCTCCAATAGTCCAATCTTAAATTTATTCTCATCTATAACAGAAAAACCAAATTCTCACCGGTATTACTGGAAAAACCCCGACCCTTAAACCGTTTACCTATAAACATCCCACCTTTCTGTCATTGTTAGTTCAGTGCGAGAAGAAACCAGTACAAACTTTTCTGTTTGATATAATCCTTTTAAACCTTGGTGAGGACCAACATGTATTTGATTTCTTGTCTTAATTACATTCATAATTCATAAATGTTTTACAATACTGATTTATATTACATCTAATTTAATATGTATAATAATACCAAGCTATATTTTCAATTGCTTATTTTTGAATTTTTTGTGTGTTTTTAGAACTGAAGATGAATGTATAGCATTCGGAACTAGTTTTCAATAAAACAAAATTATAGAAGTGGCAAATAATTTATCAATCCATAATTAGATTGATCCTTCTATACCATCATGCGGATGTCAACCAACTAAGGATAAATTAAGAAAAATAATTGGATAAAAAGCAAAATTAAGAAGAATATCAGAAAAAAAAATTCTGTAACACCAGCATAAATATTTACAAATCACACTCATAAGATATTAGGAAATATAAAATAAAATAATAGGGAGAGCGACAATGAGAGAAAAGGTATACGTTTTTAAAACAAGAAGGTCTGGCCGCTGTGAAAAAAGGAAACAAAAACATAATTTGTTTTATATATTTGCATTTTTTTAAAGTAATCGTTGTTAGTTCAATTTTTTGCGTTTTTTCGCTTGATTAAAATTCGTAAATTATTTTATTCATAAGTTGGAATAAATACCTTGTCCTATGGCATTACAGAGCATTCACTAATTTTTTGTTAGGTGCAGTTGACTTAAGCATACGTGGTTAGTGCCTTAGTGATTGGTGACCGCATAGCATGGCGTTGCCTGGGATACTAGGGTTAACCCCCCCCCCCCTCCCCTGGTTATCTGAGACACCACATTATGTTATAGCTACAGTGACTACGATACTGTCACCATATTACTTGAGTATATTTAGAAGAAGAAATATTTTATTGAATATATTTGTATTCCAACATCTCCGAAGATGAAGCTGATATATTTGAATAAATAAAAACTTAAAAATTTTGTAATAAAAAAAACCCTCTAATAAACGATTGTAACTTCAACACAAATTTTTTACACCACTCATTCAATCTTTTCCATTGATCATTTAAAATGTTCAAATTTAAGAACTGAATAGAAAAAACGTGAAAATCAAGTGTTAATACTAAATTTGCTTTCTAAGAAGCCTAAAATTGCTAATATTAATAATTCTGTTATGTATGGTGCTCTACATAAGATGATTGTGAATGTACTAGAGTGGCAGTAATTGTTGATTAATTCCGCAATTATTCTTTATTGTAATGACAACTGTTTCTGATTCCAACGTCAATTTTAAGGTACATAATATTGGACAAATAAATTGAATTGAAGCAATTAACATCAGTTCCAGAAGAATTTCACATTTATGTTTTTGTACCTTCAGACTCCAGCACTAACATTTATGTCCAATATACTTATTTATGTATCAAAGGTAAATAGGTATAGAGAAGCAGAAAAAAAAACAACAACATTAAATTAAAAAAAAAAAGTTGAAAACTTATACGCTAACGGATTTTTAATCTTTATCCAACTCTTACATTTTTAAAACAGTCCGTCTCACTAAAAACATGCACTAGACCTTTTTTGTTCAAAAATTTATGAGGACTATTTTTTGTGATAACATTTTTCTTAGATAAGAGTGTAAACAATTTTTTGGGGGGTGAAATTGGGGGAGCGCTCCCCAAGGGAAGGACTCTTCTGTTTTTTACTACTACATTTCCCTATTGAGTGTTTTAACAAAATTTTAAAACTATATAATAATTTAATATATTTTCCCCATTTTTCCTAATTTGCCTGGACTATAAGGAATTTCAATACGACTAGAAGGATTCACAAAAAAGACCCACATGGGTCGAGGTAAAGATGGGATGGAATCCTATCCTTGAATACAACAATTATAATTATCTAAATTTAGACATTATTTTACGAATTTCTAATCTGGTTATCCGTTCTCATTATAATATATACCTGTTTCTTCCTTTTTTTTTTTTTTTTTTTTTTTTATAAAATTCATCTATTCTTCCATCTATAGTAAACCCATCTTTCAGACAAGAAATTGAAATAATTATTACAGCTAGTTTGTTTCTCGATTATTTAGTAAATAAATTAGAAATAAAAAATAGTGTTTTGAAGCTATCACTTGAATCATATTCATAATTCGGAATTGAGTAGTCGTGTAAATTTTACAGTTGACTTCTCCTTCTTCGGTCCAAATATTTCACCCAATTCATTACTTCCAAAAAAGCCTTATAAGTGTTACTATATTAAAACATTTGATAATTTTCTATTTTTTTTTTAAATATTATCATTTATTTCCAGATCGGCTTGATGAGCCTTACATGGATATTTAAATAATTAAAATATTTTTTACAGTTGGCAAAGTAGAATTGTCTCATAAAAAATAAACTCCTACAGACTCATATTAATCATGATTATTCAATAATTTTATATTTGCCAAGGACATAAATAATAGCAGTAAATTAAATAAAACAAATAAGTACATTAATAGTGAAAGAATGGAAAATGAAATAATAATAAGAGATCATAGAATAAGACGAAAAAAAAAATGGAGAAAATAAATAAATAAAATAATTCAGCGGTAAATATACTAAAATTGGAATGATTATTTTCTAAACGCGATGATCAATAATATTATAGAGGACATAAAAGTAATAAAAATTATGAGCACATTTTCAGATATTTATCGCCAGGCCACGTAAGTTTAATATATTTCCAACTTTTTTGTGTAATGGTATGTATTTTTGGCGCGTGATTTCCAATATCATCTAGCTGCCTAGTGGCGTATTCACATGGAGAATCGGGGGGACATATCCCCACCCGAAATTTTTGAAAAAATATGATTTTCATACCCTCTAACATAAGTTTTGTGTTTATAATAATAATTTTTGATCCAATTTTCATTCTTATCCTTACAACTTACGCCCAATTCGGCCATTATAGACACTTCAGTGATTACTTGTCTTATTCTTATTAAATTCACCCGCAAAAAAAAATAAAAAAATTAAATCCCCCTCTCTAAAAAAAAATCTGCCAACGCGCCTGTTTCTGCCTGTTAGCCAATTACAAAAAAAAAAAAAAGGTAATAGGAAAGTGTCGCGCTTCAGTCTGGGAGAATTTTCCAATGATCCTGTAAACGGTTATTGGAAATTCTCCTACTCCGATCAATCAACATCACGGTAATACATAGTAATAATCTCTACCTGCGTGGCTGCTACATAAATAGCGATACGAATTGCTACAAATGACTGGTCTACGATTCTGCCGATCCTGCTTATTATACCAGATCGATTCGTCGTTACTCCTTTTTAAGGCAAAACGTGTTTATGAATTGGCGACGGAGCAAAACAATATTATCCGTGATTACAGTATTTTGCATAGCATTTTGTATTCAAATTCTATATTGATTGGATTGGAATACTCCCTAAAGAAAGAGAAACTCTTAAAATATGTATCTCTACAGTGGAACTCTTGAATCGTTAATGAGGGTACCAGAAGCAGAATGTATCCTAAAAACAAAATCGTGAAACTGCTCGTACTTCGAACAAATAAAAAAAAAATTACCATCAAAGCATATCCTACGTATAAAATAAATATGAAAAAATAGACTACTTACCGATTATGGTAGATGAGTGACCTCGTGGCTATAACTGCTCTACTGATTTTTATAGTTGATTGCCTAAGTTTGGCCTACTTCGTCGCAGACACACGGTTGCCAGTATGACAGTATTCTTTAATAATCTTCCACTTATCCTCGTTGAACAGATTCGCAACCTATGGCTTCATCTTTACAAGCGTCTACATGGAAACCTTGTTATCTTGGATCCCTTCAAAATTTACTTGAAAAAAGTTCTAGATATCCAATTTACTACAAAAACCTCACGTACATAAGAATTTTCAGCCCTATTAGGACTCGTGGATATGGGCTTTGGTGCTCCACGTACCCATTAAATTCTTCCCGAATTCAATCCTCACAATCCTTCGAAGAATCATTAATACGTCATAAATAAAATTATCCATATAGATATTATTAATCCATATTCTGCAGATTTGGCCCGAAATAGATACACCTCCTTTAATAACAAACGTAATAGCCACACGAACCCACAAGTTCGTTAACTCCTCATCTGTTCCCGATAACACTCCGATACGTGGTTCCGGTATCTCCTAACGTAGAATTGTTTTAAAATTCCTCAACGTTTTAAAATTTTCCTAACGTTGTAGGGCAACCAATGAATAGCTTCTTCGCAAGTCATGTGTCAGTTGTAATTGTAATGTATGTATGTATGATTTATTACACGTGCTAAAATATTAGATCGTAGCTCGGAAATAGGCTGCTAAATTGCCTTCTTGAGCAGCAAGAGTTTGCTACACGAGTCTCTTAGTTACACGTTAGACGGTGAAACTAACTTGCTGACCTGAGTGTATCAGACTGGAAGGAGAGGACTCAGGTGGGTATGGTGAACATTTGCCGCGATAAATCTTGCCGAAGCTCCCCCTCCTTCAGTCGTGACTCAAAGGTGCTCTCGCAAAGTCTAAGTGCTAAGTACCCATTACTTAGTTCAATGGTCTCGCTGCCGTCTGACTAAACAAATAACATAACATAAATGTCCTCGAACTCTTTTTTTATTTATTTTATTTTTCAGATAGGAATTGAGTGAAAGTATCCATCCACATTTCGTATTATTCATGATAACTAGCTGCGCCAAGTTTAGGAAGAAAATAAATTAAAGAAATAAATTGGGAAGAATACAATCCTTTGGGATAAGTTTTCGCCGGTACAACTTTACGAGAGGGGCGCGATATCACTTGTTCCTCCCGATCTTACCGAAGGTCGCCGGACTAGCGTACTCTAGCGCCATTTGTAACTAACTGCTTTGCATTCAATTGTAACATTCGTGTTCATTGGAATTATTAAAATTATTACTGCTGTAATTATATATTACTTAAAATTACTGGTGCTGTCGACTGAAAATATATTTTCATCAGTTAATACGTTAATTTTATATCACGCAAGGATGATCCTCGGAACTCGACATTACAATCCACTTTTTCGTTTCAAAATGGCGACCGATTAGAGATTTTATACCACCGTAACTCGGTCATTTATAGAAATTATCACGAAAACTATACGATATAGATACGATGAAAATTAATAATTACATTCTTAAGTAAAATATTACCAGCTATAATTTTGGATAAGGCACAATTTTCTGTACGACGTATGGTGTTTGAGATATTAGTGAAAAACCCAAGAATGGGCCCAATGTACTCCCTCCTCCAATGAAGTGGGTAGCGTATGAAGGGCAGGGGGAGACCTTTAGTATGTTTTCCTCCTAAGCTCTCCAACAAATAATAAACCTTTGTAATCGACAAAGAAAAAAAAAATGAACCCCTCTTCAAAATTTGAGGTTTTACATTTCAAGATTTTTTATCGGCGCTACAGGTTAGCATAACTCTTGACCTCCTGAATTTTTAATTGCGGGCTTCCAGCATCCTCACATCTCTCCCTACTTCATCCTTCTATGGATCCATCCCTCACTTCCATCTGTTTCTTGGTCTTCCCTTTCTTCTTTTCCCCTGATATGCGCCTCCGATATTTTCTTCTGTACCATTTCACCCTCCATTCTGATACATGTCCTGCCCAACTTAGCTTGCTTGCTTTGATGCAGCTACTTTCGAACACTCTCGGTTTACGGCAATCAACTAGAGAAAAAAAAGTTACATTCGACCGCTCCTTTTCTGCCTGCTCGGATATCCTCTGGAAATCCCTCCCTTCTAATCTACCTCACTTCTGCTCTATCTTCAATAAAATCCCTCCTTTTTCAACACCTTCTCATTTTCCAAAAAGACGCACTCTAATCATGAAATTTTAGTTTAAGAAATAGATTTTTATTGGAAGTGATTAATTGTTTTAATGGTGTTTTGACCTGTGGAATAGTTTCATAATTTTTATCATTAAATTTTCTATATTTTTCTGTTTTTTGTTCAGTACGATTATATTTTTTCACCAAATGAATTCTTTTTTTTTTTTTTTGCTCATATATTGTTATTTACATCAATGTAAATATCAATTGACTTTTATTAATGCAGTCTTTTGGCCAGATATTTTTTATTTAGGGACCCTGCCCCTGAATAAATTTTCTTTTTCTATTCTATTATATTCTATTCATTGCGGTTTAACTGTTCTTCATGGTAGCTAAACTTGGCCGGTAGCTAAGCATTAATGGAAGAACAACGCCTCAAAGTATTCGAAAATTAAGTATTGAAATCGAGAGTATAAACGTCCGAGAATCAGATGGGAGAATTCGGTTAGAGCTGACCTTTGGGTTCGTTAGAACTAATTATTATATATTGTATATAGGTATAATATATTATATTGTATATAGGTATATTATTATAATTATATAGGTATGAATGGGTTCAAGATGACTTATTTTATCTTTACTTAACTTATTTTTTCTTTTTATTGGTTGTTTACTTATTTTGCTATTATTTAAATTTCTAACTATTAATTTTTACTAGTAATAGATTTTTCTTTTTATATTATTTTTCTTTTTATTTTTTTAGTTGTTTTTTTCGTTTATATTGTATAGGTATATGGTATGAATGGATTCCCTAATTCCTATTGCCCTTGAGTGTGGAAGCTTGTATTATTGTTTTAAAAAAATATATTATAATCATCATATCGAGGATGAAGTTCAACACGGACTACCATATCTCTTTTCTGTTCTTCTGCTGCATTATGAACGATATACACCTAACTGTGTCAGTATAGGGAATGAAGCTGGGACACGAAATTTCATTATGTTATCGCTCGTGAACATATCGGCTGACGACATCCTGGAAACGATAGCTGGGAATCAATCAGGGTGCTTGGAGGGGAGGGGAGGCAATAAAACACTCCGATTATGGCCGGGTCTCGTGACACCACAACGATGCACTGGTATTTTGTACTCTGGCTCGATAACAAAATCATTAATATTAATAGCTTGTTATCCACCACATGCCACCTGCCAAAGTTAACAGGTGTACATTGGCGATGATTTTACCCTCGTTCACTCAATTTAGTGGCGTTGCGACCGATCGATCTGTTGAGAGTGGAAATGCGTTTTATGAAAGTTCCGTTTATGATGCTTCTATTGTCTCCTACTCCCTGCAAAGACCGCGTCAACACTGTGACCTCACATCACAAAATTCAGTTACAGGATAGTGTTTGTGATTTTATTAATTATAATATTAACAATATAATTGTATTTATAAATTATTCAAATATTTAAATTAATAAAAAACATCTGGTGTGTCCATTCGCACGACTTTCCCTATCGCTTTGGGTAATAGTCCAAAATAAAAATTGTTTGTTGTCTATTTTAATCTTATTTTAATCCATTTTTTTTTAGCTTTTTAGACTTTTGAATTATCTTTCAAATGAGCATCTAGATCGTTCCAGGAGATGAATAGTTATCAAGTTAAAAAAAAAATATTAAACAAAGGTGAATCGGTTTCCAAAGGAACATGTACAGAATGCTTTATCATACATGTATATACTTATAAACATGTGTATAAAGTTGCAAAACCTATATCTTTGCTAATTAGCTTTCGAATAGTTAATTACCTTTCTCACTCTCTCTCTTTTTGTGTTTTTTTTTTTTTTGCTTGGAAAACTGTGTATATGTATATTTCTTCAAGAAAAATGTCAGATTTTTATTATCAATATTTTAACGATAGCAATATATTTTAGTATTTTTGGAAAAGCTGTCACTATTTAATACACGTTTCATTTTTAAATGATCAAAAAATGAAGATTTACTTTTTTTAAAAACGAAAAATGCGAGTAATATTGGCAAGGAAAATGTCCGACTTGATGTTTTAAAATGAATTAGGGACAGCAATAAACCTGAATAGGCAAACTTCAAATACTTCTCGTGTAAAATTCCACTTCTTCGTATTGTGACATTCTATTTCCTAGTTAACAATATACTTTTGTTTTTGGTTTTAGGCTATGTGAACTGCGGCCATCAGCCTTATATCCAAAAGTGAGATCACATATGCAACAATTTTTTTTTATCATAAAACAATTAATCAGATTATTTAAAATTATATTATTGAAATGCATTATGCTTGTAATAATGGGTACCTTATATTTCAATATTTCACGAAACCGCTTTAAGTGGAGGCCCACGATATTTCTAGTCCTATTTCATCCATTGAAGGACAGTACTCCAGACCACCGACGCAGCCGGGTTTCCAAGGGCCATGTTATGACTTTGAGAAGGAACAGGCCACTTTCTGTGGGGACCTTAAGTGGCCTCTGTTGTTGCTCTGGCCAATCGAGTGCTCGTTTACAAGAGCTTTTGTCGGACCCTTCTTCGGCGATACACTTAGACCGTTCTGTATGGAGAAGAAATTTCGGTTTAACTGGGTCCGGATAGCTTGTACTGCTTATTTCGTACTGCTCTATAAATAAGATGAATATGCGTTCTATATTTTTCCTTTATTATTTATAAATAAAATAGTGCGTTAAACCTTAATACCATGGTTCATATTGTTTACTCATGTTAAAATATAAAATAGTATATTTGTTAAATATATGTATTTAATGTTACTGATATGCATTAATACCACACGGTTATTGATGTAATCGATTATCCACGTTTTAGATGTTTATATCGAACACTTCTCGTGAATATTTAAAATGAAAGTTTATTGTTAAATAATGAAGGAGGTATTGTTTAACGTAGATATAATCAAACAGATATGTATGTTATAGCAGTGCGGGCAGGTTTATTACTACATTAAATGCATGGCGACGTTTCGGCCTAAGTTATAGTCCTTCATCGGGGCTATACCGAACAAGATACACTCGTAATAGAAACAAAAAAAAAATATAAATTATATTATATTTACTTTTCTTTTTCAATTATAGTTATATCTTGTTTTGCCTAAGCCATGATGAAGGGCTACAACTTAGGCCGAAACGTCGGATTAACATCACATTAAAACAATATTATACCTTGACGAAAAGCCGGACACATTAAAACAACTTATACAATTACTATGTATATTCTCTATTAATAATAATATCTATGTTCAGCAATATCTCCACCATAAATTTAATCATAATTAATAAAATTCATATTCTTCTGTGATATATTATGATTAGGTTATTTTGAAAAAAATCTGAAATAAACGACTTTTGTTTTGACGTAGCTAACCATATTATCTGGGGAGGGGAGGGGGGGGGGCTGCAGGTGCCTGGGGGGCTCAGTCCCCCTTCTCTCCTTCTCTCCCTTTCCACGGAGATTCCTACCTTTCCACGCCTATGTGTGTAGCTAAATGCTTTATTTATTTTTTTGTTTTGTATTTCTTAGTTGTCTTTTTATACATTTTTTGGGGGGAAGCGGTTCTGACAGATGCCTGGGGGAAAGTTCCCCCCTCCCCCCGGACCGTATATGTCCATGATTGTTTTCATGTGCTGATTATTATAACTAATATCCCTTAGAACATGCTGAGCACAATATTCATGAATATACTCCGATAAGCTTTACTCCCAACATTTTCCGAAGCTGTTCAGGTGAAAAGGCTTTGAAAAGCATTTCCCTCGGGTATTTCATGTTTTGGCAACTTAAAAAAGTTGAAGTGCTCCCTTTCATTCGTCCTCCGGTTTCACTTTTGAAGTTTTCTCCTTCTTCTTTTATTTCCATTCATCTTTTGTTATAAACAACTTCCCAAAGGAAAAAACAAAAAACAAATATTATGTTTCGCTGAAAAAAATGTTGGTTGGTGTTATCCAGGCGCGTGCTCGCGCACTTTTTTGTTAGCTCTCCTGTTCCTGTGTTATATTTTTTTTGTCTTGTATGTATTCATTTTTAATTAGTATATTTAATTCTACATGAAATTAATGAATTATGAAAACAAATGTATATAATTGAAGACATGAGTCGATGAAGGTTTTATGTTACAGACTTAAAGTATTGAGAAAATGTTGCAAAGAGTTTTTTTAATGTTAAAAGGCGAAGATATGCAAATAACACCTTCATTCATTAGAAAAAAAAACAGTATCCGAAAATCTTTTAAATAGCACTTTCATCCACTCATGTCTTCAATTATCATTCCAAGGTCAACAGTAATAATTTTCACAGTATAAGTGCAAATGTAATTAGATTATATAAATTCCAGTTAAAGAGGTGATCTTCAACTTATAGAGGTAATATTTTTGGCTTTTACCATATTCTTCGTGATGTGGATGTAACTATTATAGTTTGTTGCCTCTTGGACTTGTAGAGAAGAAATCTCACCCTAAATTATGCTCTAATTATCCTTTTTTTATTCGTTTTATGACATTTCTCAAGCAATTGGACAAAAAATTCCACGCTATGAAACAAAACGAGTTAATGAGAGGCAACTATGATTACACAATTTAAACTAAAATAATTAATTGATTGCATCAAATAATTTTTTTAAACCTCTATAACTGTGCTATGTCGACTGTTCGCTATTTTAAAATTGTTTCATCATTGCTTTCTAGCAAATTGAATACATAAATATGCTCCACATAAACGGGATAGAATTCATTAGAATTTATTATAAGTAAATAAAAATAAAAATGGGTTCAAAATTACCCCTCTTTCAGATGTTTATTCATCATGGTTGATGGATACTTTAAGAACGGTCTTAAGTATTATTTATTCTGAAATTTATGATTATTATTTATGCTTATTTATTTTTTTCGAGTTGTAAAAAAAAAACAACAACGAAAAGCTAATTAAGAAAATGCCAATTAAAAACCTGTCAATATTTCGCCCAAATCAAGCATTTTCAGAACTACAATCTTTATTTATTGTTGCGTCATATTGAATAAAGTTCGCAAACGTATCATTAGCAAGTTTTACTTTGCATTGACTTTTTATAGCAGGGCGGAACTAGAATTTTTGCCTAGGGGGAAACAAGTTTAATTTCTAATCTTAATTATGTCCTCTAAATTCTTCCGCCTGGGGCTAGTGTCCCCCCCCCCTTTGCCTTCCGGCCCTAATTTATAGAATGCAAATATTTTCAAAGTATTTTTATTTATGAAAATGAAGTAACTTTAAATATTTTTAGTGATGAATATGCCTAGATTCAGCAAAACTTTGGCAATTAATTAACTTTGATTTGAGTTAAATATTGATCCTCTCCTTGATGTGTCTAACGATCCATCCATACTCGTTGAGGTGAGCGCCCTGTTTGAATTTGAATTCCATTACCTGCTCTAGACAAATTCCGTTCAGCTGAAAGATTCGGTCCCCACGGTCTCTCCTGCTCCTGATCCTCCTGTATTGTGTTTTGGAGATGTTGGTTTCCATATTTATGGTCTTGAGCTCATCTTGGAGTGTCTTCAGGTTAAACTATAGGTTGCGACGGTCCTTTCCAACGGAAAATGCAAGTACCGTTCACTGGGCGCTCTGGAGGCTTTTATGTCTCAGGTGGTATGGCCTAATTTTCTGTTTCGCACACTTAAGGGCGGAATCCAGCTGCAGGATGAACAAGAGGGGACTAAGACTGCAGCCCAGCCTTATTCCTTGCTCTGTTGGGAATTCCCCTGATATGTGATTGCACATCCTGACGACATTACACTGAATTTCATATAGCCTCTGGATGGCCTTTCCTAGTCCTGTGAGAACTCCATATTCTTCTAGTACTCTTGAGATGTCTCCTTTCTGCACCCTGTCGAATGCCTTGTTTAGTTCTATAAAGCAAACGAAGACCTCTCTAGTCTTTTCTGTGTCCTTTTCGGATATTTGTCTCCTCGTGAATATCAGGTTCTGTGTGCTTCTGTTAGGTCGGAAACCATATTGTTCTTCCCCTAGCTTTTGTTCTTTAAGGTTCCTCAGCCGCTTTTCGAACATCTTGGAATACATTTTATAGGGGACACTGAGTAGGGATATACCTCGATGATTCTGACATTTGCGATTGTCACCTTTTTTAAAAATTGGGACTATGATGGAGACTTCCCAGCCCCTCGGGATCACTTTCTTTTTCCAAACGACGTTAAGGAGGTGTTGGAGCAATTCTAGTTCCTTTAGGCCACTATATCTCAACATTTCTGACGTAATGCCATCTATGCCAGCCGCTTTCCCTAGCTTCAGTGAACTTATAGCCTCAGCAACTTCCTCTTCGTCGGTTAAGTCATCTTCTTTCCAGTTGTCTTCAGCTTCCACTTCCTGTCCGTTATATGCCAGTAATTCTTTAAAATATTCCGCCCACCTATCCATAAGGTTTTCAGGACTACTCCATTGATGTCTTTAATGTGCTTCAGCACTGGTTCTTTCTGCTTCCTCATGCTCCTGAGGCTTCGGTAGAAAAGCTTCTAAATTTCCTTAATGTTGCTTTCCAACTTTTTCCCGAACTCTTCCCAGGACTTTCTCATTCCTTTCATCACGGCTATTTCAGTTTTTTCCTTTGTTCCTTGTATGCGGAGTATGCCACAGCTGACTTGGTATGTAAGTAGCGGTTTTCTTCACTTTAACTTCTTCTTTAATTTCATCAGTCCACTAAGCTGTTTTCTTTATCCTATGTCCCAGCTTACTTTTTTCCGCACGCCGTCTCCACTGCTTGTAGAATTATTCTCTTGATTGCTTGAGTCCAAGACTCTTCCACATCGTCATTGACCCAGTTGTATTCGTCACTGCTTGCCTTTTTTTCAATCAGGTCTTGGTTATACCTATGACGCCTCCGGCTCCCTGAGTTTACAATATTTTAAAATCGTTTTAAGTAATTTAATTATGTTATTTAAGATGTACTTATAAAAAAAATAATATGCAAAACTTTTTTGTTTTTAATTTTAAATTCACAGTTATATAAATTGGATCATATCTTACATTAAATTTTAATTTTTAAAAAGATATACATAATTGATATTTAATTAAAATTATATATAAGTCCTTAAATGTGAGGCATACGCATTTGTGGGAGAATGGAGCCCTAATTGGCTAATTACAGGTTTTGTGATAATAGGGATTGCAATTGTTGGTTTAAGCACTCCCTCTATTCTGCTTTGTTTCTCAGAGGTATTTAAACCGAAAATTCAGTTCATAGTGGTCTCTTGTAGCGCTAATTCATTAGTACTTCTCCTTTTTCTTTTTTTTTTTTCCTTCATTTTAATTCCACAAAGAGTGGTTTAGTTGGGGTTTTTTTATGAGACATACAGTGAAAAGTTACGATATGCATGGTAGCTGGAAACGAACAGTTGTTTTTCACATTACTTTAATATAAGTTATTAATATAAACAAAATTTTATTTATTGATCATACCATCATTTGTTCAGAATTTTGCGATATCCGTAATTTCCCGGACCATATGATTCTTGATAAAAGGGGTTCTAATGCACAATTTAATTATTTTTCTAATTGAATTTTGATACCATTTGTATGCTTTATTATTATAACAATAATTTGATATATTTCTTAAGGGTTTCCCCTTTGTGGTCTCTTTAATATAAATCCAGTCCCATAAACGGGGGCAGATAAGGGAGCTGAAGGCAGTGAAGAGATATTTAATTTTTTTTTTTTCGGCACTCCTTGCCCAAGGGCGATGAACAAGGCGATTGGAGGTTATCGACTGCTGACCAAACAGTAACGCCCCCCCCCCCTCCCCTCTCCCCCCTATTGCCAATCATTACCGCACATCCCTTATCACAAGATCTCTTCATGGGCTACTTTTCGGCACGGTTTAACAGATAAGGCCGAATAGGGCTCTATGTCGAACATTTCCAGGCTTTTAACATTAATTTTACGACCGGGATGATATTGCAAAAATAATGATAATACCTCTCATTTAATACTCTTTATTAAACCTTATGTGTTAAGCAAGTATTGGATAAGTTTAATTAAATCTCAAGTTCATTACTAAATTTTCAATGTTAAATAAATTACGGGAATCATGCGGATTTAAAAAAAAAAATATATTGTCTCTTCATGTGCCAGAATAAAACAATACAATCCTCGTTTTCATATAATTAGTATGATATTTAACCCAAACATAATCCCTATATTTAATATATTATTAAATTATTCGTTTGTCTTTAAATTAGGAATATAAAGTAGCAGCATACATTTTTAGCCTTGAAGATGTCTGGATTTGAAAAAAGGTTTTGCAATTAACATTGGCTTCAGTTACATGAGTATTTTTTTAATAGCTTTTTTATTTCCAATTTAGTTATTTTTTACTTTCACTTACCTACATATGAAATATATAGTAAGGGAATGGTGGCTATTACGATCATGCAAAATTTTGAATCCGAGTTTTCAACGGAAATAAACGTTTTAAGGTTTAATTATTTAACGAAAAAAGCTCTAACGATTTTGACTAGACTTATTATATCAATTTAAAATTAAATGTTCTTCGGTATCAGCTAGGTCTTATTCACATTGAAATAATCTGACTGGATTCTATTGCCGAATTTTCAAAATGGTTTCCTCTAAAGTACCTTTATTTTTTTTTTATTTAAATAATTAACCGTCTCTCATTGTCAGGAGCAATACGAAAAGTATAAATATAAACTTTGAAAAAAATTGATAATTAAGAAAAGTAGAAATATTTTCCCAGCTGGAAAACAAATTTCCGGAATTAAGAGGAGTGATATAGATAAAACATGGCGTTAGAAAGCTAAACATTTTAGAAAAATTAATATATAACATATAAAGTCGTATGAGGTAATTAATGGACAGTGACGAAAAGGCATAAACTGAAGTGATTGTTGTAATTGGTAATTTCTACTTTTTTTTGATATATATTTAATGGAAATTAATGTTTCCATGGAAACTTTCTAAAATTGATTTGAAGTGGTAAGTGAAAGTCGTGTGATGTATGCACCGCTCCAGATTTTTCTATAGCACTGGTGCGATTTTACAAATAATATTACCCACGAAGATCTTAGTACCATTGGTTTCAAAAACACTTATAATAAACCAAGTATCTACCCAAACCTAGTAGCCTTCTTTCCAGATTTTCGCGTTACGCCGTTTCGTCTGAAAATAATATACCCATATCCTTCTTACATAAATGTGTATGCGAATTCATTAATTAAATATCTATATTAATAATTGAAACTTACACTAATTGTTGTAAAAATTCACTATCTCGGATAATAAAACATATTTTGGTTAAACAATTGAATACCAATGGCATTGGGGAGTCCCTTTAGAGAGTCAGTCGCAGCTGGCATGAAAACGTTACGTCAGCGTTGGTATTATTCTCTTAACAAACACCCACTACAGTCCATAATTATCTGTATTAATGATGTGTTTATTGCCTAATTAACTAACTTGAGTACTGCTAAGCCTATTACGTACCGTTATAATTATCAGATTTGCTTCCATCGATATTACATAATTAAAATTACTATTAGTTTCGATGTTGTTTTTCTTGAGGGTGTAATATTCTACAATGCTGTCCCATCAAGGCTTTAAAATCGATTCTAGTGGAGTTGATTACGTTAATTAGGCTCATATTTATTTAACATAGTGATAGAATAGCTTTGAGATGACAATAGCTCAGTAATAATATCTAAAAAAAAATCTTGAATAATAGCAACATGATAAATAAATAGCATTAAAGGGTCCCGATTATTCATTTTAAGTAATTATAAAAAAAGTTCTTTATACTGAAAGGCTTTTATGATTAACTTATTACTAAAATTGTGAACTTTTATTTTGGACTTCCTTTATTTTATTAATTATGACATTTTTGTTTTTTCTAATAACATATACAATTCTAAATTTTAAATTATTAGTATATATATATATATATATATATATATATATATATATATATATATATATATATATATATATATATATATATATACATATACACACACATATTATATATACTTCCGTTAATTTAAATAAAATTATAAATTATTATTTACAACAATCACTAAAGTTTATGCGTTTTTCGTCTCTACCTTCTATAACTTTATATGTTAAGTATTAATTTTTTCTAAAATTTTTTGCTATCCAACGGTATAGTATTCATATGTATTACTGCTCTCTTTTTATGAAAATTTGTTTATAATCTGAGAAAATATTTTTCCTTTTTTTTCTCTGTTAGTTAAATATCGAATTATTTCATAGTTTATAATTATCCATTTTTCATTACTAATAGCAATGAGAGAAGGCTAATTATTTCAAATAAACAAAATTAAAGGTACATGAGAGGAAGCCATTTTGATAAATCGGCATTTAAACCCCCTCAGGCCATTAAATAAATTATATTAAATATTAAAGACCATTTAATGGTACATTGGCACAACGAGTGTCATCAAAATCGTTTGATCCGCTTCCGAGAAAATTGTAAAAATGTGTAAAATCAATTATTTAAAGTGCCACTTCTGGTTAAGTCGGTTTTAGCAAAAAAATCGCTGTAAAATCCTAACCATATACCTACCTTATATAATGCGTTATTTTCGTTTCGTGTTAATCTATGATATTAAAAGTCACTTCTGTGAAGTCCAATATGCTATATGTTTGCTAATACTGGTCCGACTTCGATAATTTGTTTATTGTTTTGTAGGGATTTCTTTTTTATCTTGCATATGATTGTATACATTTAGCAGCATTAAATGCATACTGCTTGAGTTTAACAAAAATAAAATTTTCTTTTCGTTACATCTTTTTTCCCTACATTTTCTCGGTGATGTACTACGCATATAAAAGTTGATTGGTTATAAGGAGAAATCCTTAGGCAAGTTTTATCAAAATCGTTAAAGCCTTTTTCGAGCAAATCGTAATAATGTGTAAAATCAATGATGTGATGTAGCTCTTCCAGTAATTTAATTTAGGAAAAAAGTTGTTGTAACATCACAGACATGTACCTACCATAAATATGTAAATGTAAGCTATTCATGTACACACAGACACACAGTCACAATTACACACGGAGGGGCCATTTAGCAAGACGTGGTTATTTGGAATCAGGGGGCCTTAAAACGTGTATTTCCGTTGAAACCTCGAATTTGAAATTCATCTCGATTGCAATACTTTCCCTTTCTATATCTTTCATATATAGGTAAGTGAAAGCAATACATCAACGCAAATACATTATTCAATGTGTTAAATTTCAAAATAATATTTTTAACATAAATAATGGTGTTTTCAATTCTTCATTCAGAAGAAAATTTTTGATACTTTTTGGTCGTCTAGAATAATATTTATTTTATTTTTTTTAATCACGTAGCGGGCACTAAGGACCAGGCGAATATCATTGTTTAGGCTTCTTAGAGAGTCTTGATTTTTTTTTCTTCCCATCGCTGTTTCATCATTTTCGACTGCATTTCTTTTCTTTCTTCGGACCACTTTGTACCTCTCCTCTTTTCTCTTCCAATATTGGTGAGATTTTTCAGTGTTTTCCTGTATGTGTCTCTATCCAGACAGTCGGCATCCGAAATTTTAAGATTTTTTTATTCTTCTCTTGTTAATCCATGCTTTTATAGCTAAACATTTTGTTAAAGATCTTTTTGTACAATCTTTCCTCCTTCATCCTTTTCATGTACCCATTGAAGATCAGCTTTCTGATTCTTATCTCGGTTTTCAGATCCTTGATTTCTCTGTAGATCTCTTCGTTAGATCTTCGCCGGTAGCCTTTCTGCGTTTTCCTGGGCTCATAGATTTTTCTTAAGATCCTCCTTTCTATTCCTAACAGCTTCTCCAAGTTGTGTAGGCATGTGGTCTCTATCCCATACAAAATCACAGGCTTTATCACAACTTTGTAATGCCTTAGTTTTGGATTGGAGAGAGGTTCTTTTTATTGTAAATTTTGCCTGTTTGAAAGCATAAATTTTCCAATTTTGTGATTCTCTCTTGGATGCTCTCTTTTCAGAACTGTTGTAACATATTATTTCCCCTAAATACTTAAATTTCCTGGTTACTTTTATTTTTCCATATTTGGTATTTACTGTTTTTTTCTTGAAATTTATTTCAGTAGTCATGAGCTTTGTTTTTTCGTGTGATATTTGTAGGCCTGCTTTTTCTGCTATTATTTGATGGGTATTTGCTTGACGAATAGCCTCTTCTTCTGATTCTGACAAAAGTGCG
>OX411307.1:44744174-44784174 GCA_948150685.1 Rhaphigaster nebulosa
ATTTGCCAAAACGGAAAAATTCACTGCCAGATTTTCAAACTACAAGGTTTAGGGAAACAAACCAAGAAATGAACTTAGGAGCTCTCGCGGATGATTAAATTTTTCTACATCAAATATGAATACTAATGAACTATATGTTTAATGAGATAGATTCAAGTAATTAATGGTAATATATTTGGCCTTGCCCGTCTCTGCAACGCCCCTTTCAAATGAA
The DNA here is from genome assembly GCA_948150685.1 of Rhaphigaster nebulosa. Taxonomy (NCBI): domain Eukaryota; kingdom Metazoa; phylum Arthropoda; class Insecta; order Hemiptera; family Pentatomidae; genus Rhaphigaster; species Rhaphigaster nebulosa. The sequence continues at coordinate 44,744,389 of OX411307.1, forward strand.
TCAGTACTAGAAAGAAACAAAACAGAAACAATTATTTTTTTCACTTTACTTTTGTCCACCTAAATTGGTAATTTGTCCACCGTGGGCAGATTCGCTGACGGAATGTAATAGTTGAATTTTCTTTCGTGTAAAACCAAGCGAATAAATCTCGACCTCCTCAGTTTGGCTAGGTTGGTGACCTGTAGGGTGTCCCGTCCTTCCTGCCCTAGTTGGAGCACACAAGGGCGTTAAGGCAAACAAACAACAACTAAATTAAACAAGGGGGTAGATATCCGATTCCGCGGGGAACGAATCCAATTCACAACTACCTCAGTATAATTACAATATCCCATCCATTCACTATAGCAAGCAGCAAGGAAGTGATAAGCTGCGTGTTTAGGCCTTAATATTATAAGTAAATTAAAGATATGGTATTCAAGAGGAATGAGAGAAATAAAGGATGAAATTAGTAATTACAAAGGCTAATATTGAACTTTGTATAATTACATACTGAAATATAAACCATTACATACAAATGCATAAATCCTTAATAATAATGGTTATACTAATTACAACGGTGGCTGAACCTAACATTTAGACTATCAACTAACTAACAAAGTTGATTGCTAATCTAAAATTAATAATTAAATATAAATACACATTTAAAAAAAATATATTTATAAATGTTTTTTATTGAAAATAAATAGAATCTACCACTGTAAAATAAGTATTAGAGCTGTAAGTATCCATTCACACTATATATACAGAATAAAAAATAAAAATAATTTTTTTTAAAATGATATAAATAAGATAATAGATATGCATCGCAGGTAAAAATAAATTAGAGAATAACAATATAACTAGGCAACCAATACAATGAAAATTAAAGTTAAGTCAAAATAAAGCATCTTAGAAAACATTCATATCTAACAATGTAAGTACAATATTTACATTCTGCCCCCTGGAACTCCGAACCAAGCTTTGCACTCCACATGTGGATGGCATGGCAAGGCTATTATTATTACTAATTTTATCTATATTATTATTTTTATTATTTACGAATTTTTCTTATTACTTCTGTCATATTTACCTCCATGTAAATTGTTCTTTGTAGCCTTGGAAAGGCCTGAAATGTGAGCCAAGACGTTGCCATTTAATAAATAGTAGAAACTATTTTGGTGTTTACCTTGACCGCTACCTGAACAATCGAAAAAAATTTCTTGTTTAAAAAAATACCATGAGCATATTTATGATTATTATTTAATCACAAATAGACTCGATTTATTTAGAGTATTTTCTTAAAAACAAGAACTAAATACATAAATTCTATATCACAGAATCCAGTTCATTCTACGGCTTAGGCAATCATTTTCTCAATTTTTAATGATGATCTGACGTTTATGAAATTACAAATTAAATGTCTGCTTTAACGGCAATCGTTGTTCTTTGTATGGAGTAAGTGGGTTAACTGCCTAGCTTTTGTGTATTAGGCGGAACATTAATCATCATTTTGCGGTCTTTCATTTCATGACGATCCTCAAGAACCAATGTAGCAGCATGTAATCAAGAACAGAACATTAAAAAGATAACAATGCAAGTTTCCTCGTTTTGTTCTCCCATTTATTTACCATCGCTGAACAGATTAAGAAAAAGGTGTCCAATCCAGTATATATATTAAGCAGAATATATTTGGTGGTATGGTCAAGAAAGAAACACACAGCAAGTTATATAAGTACAGGAAACAGACAAAATAAACAAACAAATTTGTACATTAATGGAACTTAGGCTGTAACTTCATATTGGTAGTAGGGTAGGAATAGAGATCTGCAGAGTTCTCCCCAATTCCGGAGGGCAACCCCCTCTGGGCGGTTCGAGATGAGGAGCTGGATATTCGCAAAATAATTTGCACAAAGTAAATCGAGTAAGATATCGTTTCTTAAAGTTTTTTTTTGTTTCTGAATCGAATGAGACCACTCCTATGACGATACAATTGCTTTGAAGTTATTACAGATTTTAACTAAATACAGGGTGCACTGTAAGTCGTGGAAAAGATAAGAGGTGATCATAGGCCTTAATTGCTATAAAACAGTTTAAATCGACCCATAATACGATTCCACAGAAAAATAGGAAATTTAAGTATTGTGTTTTTGTTTTTTTAAGTAAGTCACGTTTTTTGTTGAATAGGAAGCGGCCACTCAAAAATTATTAAAGGTAATTTAGTTCCAATTGCATCATTGTAGAGAAGGCAAAATTTCCTTTTTGAAATATAGTTTGCATAACTGAGTCTATTATAAGGGGACTTTCGGAGGTACTAATAGCGAAAGGTTTTATTATTTTTTTTTTTAAATAACTTTTTACTTTATAATGGTTTTCTCAACCCTCAGTTGGGCTACTGATATTCTACTTCCGGAAAAACTACTGCATTTATTAAGCTTTAATTTCGTATAAATGAAATAGAGGTTTCTTTTGGGATTGGTCCGGAATTGGCACCTGATTTACCAAAAATTGCGGTGTGGAATTAAGTTTCCACAACAAAGAAGTTTTTTAAGAATTGAGAAAGATGCCTTACAATGGATTTAGTTAAGCCAAACTATGTTTCTTAGAGGAATTTTTGTATGTTTTTTTTTTTACGATGCTGCAATTGGCACTTAATCACCTTTAACAGCTTTAGAGAGATCGCTTACTATTCAACAACAAACGTGGCATACGTTAAAAAAGAAAATTAAAGTTTCTGTTTTTCTGTGTGGAATCGTACCGTGGGTCCATATGAACTTTTTTTGTTGCTTTTTGAGATATACAGTCACCTCATTAAATATTTCTCGTGACTTACGGGGCACCCTTTATTTTGTTGTTATTTAAATGTTATTTTACGTGTTTTTTTTTTACATAAAATCTGTAATAACTTCTCAACTATTGGCTGCATCGATCCAGAAACAAAAAACTATACGAAGCGATATCTTACTAGACTTAATTTTTAAATTTAGACTTAATTAATTTAATAATCAATTAAATTCCACCTGTCTATTGTGGAAAATGGGGGGCACAAATTGTTGAGGTTTGCCCCCCTGAAATTCGGGAGGACTCTGCAGTTCTCGACTACCTACTACCAAAACGAAGTTAAGAGCAAAGTTTCATGAATGTACAAATTTTGTTGTTTATTCGAACTTATTTTTTCCTGTACTAATTATAGTGCTTGAATGTGTCCCGACGGACAGTGAGGACAAATGACGAAAAACTGGAGGTAACACCAGTTTTTAATTTCTTCTCTAGGCTGAAACTAACAATATCCACCCCCATATGTTTATCTTTGAAATTCAGAGCAGTTTACTATATCTAAATTCACATATTAAGTTACCTTCAAAGCTATATATGTATATATAGTTTTCATATATTATAAAATTCTATTGCCCTAAATTTTAATATGATAAATTGGTTATAAAATAATTGATACTATTGATATATAATTGTATTACTTAAATCCAGGAATACAGGATTCCGTTGAAGCTTCAGTTAGACTTTAATTCATTCTTTTAGCGGCTCTTAGTTCATTTATGCGAGTTAAAGAAATATATATTTTTTTAACGATTTTCTAAATCGATTGTCTCTCAATACGCTATAGAGGAGAAAACAACCTATTTTTAAAATTTCTGTATCCAAATCGGGGTTAAAAAATGGACGGCAACTTCCAACCGCCTGAAAGATTATTTTAATAACGCAACATCACCCCTTCCCGGCTTAATGAGGAGAAAATTCTTTATAAGCTAACCCCTCGCACCGAATGGGGTTCCTGAATAAAAAAAAAAAAAATAATAATAAAAAAAAATTAACCGAACGGGATGAGGTTAGTGATAATGTAATTTAAGGTAATTAATTACATCGGGCTTGTTACTTAATGAATAATGTGCATGTGCTGTCATGGGAGAGGGTGATAATGACAATGGAAAGTTGAAATTAATTTCATAAACGTATCGTGGAACGTTCGGGCTTAGGGGTTGACACTAGATCAATATTTAAGGCATCTCAGTTCCAAATGGCCACATTCTTAGTGGAATCAATTAACGGCTCAAAAGGAACAAAAATACATTGGTGAATTGGAGTTCAATAAGAACTCTCCAGAAAAATTACGCTGTTATCCCTGAGGTAATTTAATCTAAATATCTTTAAAAAAGGATCTCTAAAATAAAAATTATTATTCTATTAATTATGAGAGTTAATTAAATCTCAATGTCACCCCAACAAAATTAATAATTAATTATATAAAAAAATAACCACATATTAAATAGTTAATTATTAATAAAATTCTACAGGGTCTTCTCAATCCCATCTCCTCCTCCCCACTCTTACTCTCCCACCGCTATATAGATACCGACCCGATCTCGTTCAATTCGTTCGCCAATAATGAAATGGACGAGGAAGGTAGTGAGTTTCAAAAAAAGAGAAGAAGGCCAAAGAAGAAACAAAATAATAAAATAAATAACACATAATATATAGATAAGTCTATTTAAATCACAATCAATTTTTTTTTTAATTTTAATTTTTGTCCTCTTTCATAATTACTACATATGTCATTTCTTCAATGCAATTGTTACCAGGGATTGAAATTAACTCTTATTTTTCTCTCCTAGTGAATAAAATTCAAGATATGATTTTTAAATTGGGCATCAGAAAATGTCTAGGTTAAAAATAAAAGTAATGATATGACTATATCATTTTTATATTTTCAATAAAATAATAAAATTCAATGTTAATTTTTTTTAATTTGAGTATGAATATTAAGACTTTACGATATTGAGGTTCATTGTTGGATTATTGAAGGTTCTGAGTATGAAAAAATAATCGATTTTAACATCGCGCGCTCAAGTATCGATTTATTTTAACATTTCGGATTTCTTTGATAATGAGGTCCATTATAAGGATTTCGAAGGTGCTGATTATGGAAAAATTGTTGATTTTTTAAATCGCGCCCTCACATCGATTTATTATGCTGTTTAGGATTTCCTTGATATTGAGATTCACTATTAGATTATCGATTTTAATATTGAACTCTAAAGTTAGGATTTATTTTAACATTTCGTATATCTTTACATTGTGGCCCATTATTAGGTTTTCGATTTTAAAAAAAATGAAAAATATTGTAATAATCCCAAAACTATGAATTTAAGTGGTGGCGTTAAGAATTCATATACATTGGGAAATAAAATTATTATTGCTTATTATTTGGTTTGTATACGTCATTCTCAAATAAATTGCTATTTTGATGTCCTGATCTCTTAATGTATTATGATACGTGTTTTTATTCAACCTAACGCATGTTACTCATATTATTTAATAAAAGAAATAATAGTTTACCATTTCAATCCAAGTAACACTTAGAGTTAAGATGCCGTAATTAATTCCTTTTCATAATGTTTTTATTAGTTGAACAGGTTAGGCAACATTTAAAATTTTAGTTTGAAAATTTATCATCGTAATTCTTAAAGCGTGTAACATTTTAAAAAGCGAGGCCTCATAAAGTTCATTTTATAACGTGTTCAGGGCCAAATAAATTTTAAATTTATTCCTAACATTGTGTAGTTACTAATAAGTATTCATATATATATAGGCCTCGTAAAGTTTATTTTATAACGTGTTCAGGGCCAAATAAATTTTAAATTTATTTATAAAATTGCCTAGTTACTAATAAGTATTCATATATATATATATATATATATATATATATATATATATATATATATATATATATATATATATATATATATATATGGAGGTTCGGTCCATGGACGGTCTGCTTCAGGGAAAGAAATATAGGTCCTCGTGCGCCTGCTGACTTTGAACAGCCATAATCCGTGGATCTTGACCGGTTTGTCACGGTCCTTGAACCCGAATGAATCGGTGGGAAGGACACTGCCGAATTGGTCCCAAAGGGACCGGTTATGGAGCTATGGATAGCCTGTCGCTGCACCATGGAAACCATGGTTCGTAGCAACGTGAGGTTGGGTGACCCCCTCCTGGCTGTGTGTTCACCCGCAAGCGGTACATGTCTGTATGAATACCACATCGCGCGGCCAAAGATCTTCATGGTCTATAGTGCCAACCAAAAAAAAAAAAAAAAAAAATATATATATATATATATATATATATATATATATATATATATATATAAATTATATATGTAAGGCTGATAAAGGGTAGCCATTTTGTTTAAAGTTAACACGTGTAGATATGTATTTTCCTGGCCAGGTTTAATTGTAAAGAAAGAAAAATTGGAAAAGCAGAATAATATGGCCAATGTTTTAATTAATTTCCATGAATGTTACGCTAATAATTTACTTTAAATGCAATTTATTGAACATTCATTCAATTTAGATTGAATTTATCTGAAAATATATTTCACTTTGTACTTCAACTTTTACCAGGATAATTAATGACCCTAAGCACAAAGCTCTCCTCATACGGGAGTGGCTGCTACATACATATATAATTACCCAAATGTACTTCAGCTCATCTCCAGAGTCTAGATTTAAATTCCATCGAAAATTTATGGGCTTATTTCGATTCACAACTACGGAATCAGAATATAAAATCAGTAAATGATCTTTAAAGTACATTGTTGGAAGGAAATACCGCCCCCTATTGAATTCGAACTTGACCAAAGCGGTACTCAAAAGCAAATGACTTCATTCAAAATTCCAATTTAAAAATATGGACTTGAATAAATCAATAAATTATTATATACCTAATATGATTATGTATGAATACTTTTGCTGCTTTGAAACTTCTATTTTATATTTATATTTAAAATATCTTTATTGATTGTTGAGATTTTTTTTTTTTTAATCTTTCTAGAGTTGTATTGAAGTTATATTTAAACGTTTAAATAAAAGAAATATGTTGGGAAATATTGTTTTTATTGATTTTTTTATTTCCAATTTTTTTATTTCCAGTCCATGTATGAAAACATTTGCTTGTCACTATATTTTACTGGGTTTAGCGTAAATCATAGTGGTAGTGGTTTTTATTTTTATATATATTTTTTTTTTATAGAAGTTGACAGAAACATGGGTAAGATGAGACCGATAAATTTTTAGATGTCATTTAGTAAATTCGTGTGGTTTAAATTAATTTCCCTTGAAATTGTGATACTAGAAAAGTTTTAATTTATTTGTTCTTTTTCGTTAAATTCATTATTATTTTTGTTCGGTTATTAATTGCAAATTATTAAAAAGGACAAACATTAAAAATATGCATATTGAGCTTAACGAACATTAAATTTTAGTTGACTGGGGGTGAGTATATTCCAACTCCGGAACTGGACTTCGACCCTTGCCTGTCCATGCATGCCTCAGAACTTAGTCGTGTCTCTTCTATGCCACAGTGCACGTGTTGTCTCTATTAATAAGAATATGTACTTGTTTTTTAAATATTGTGTTATGGTTCACGCTATTTGAGAATAAATCCGGATTCAGAAAGGTAATAACTGGAATATGAGGTAAAAAAATAAAAATTAATAGAAATGCTTAAAAAATATTCGGCGTATTTCATCTCCGTCATTGAATTTCTGAAAATTATCGAACTTTAAAAGTGAATCAGGATGAGTATACACAATTTCATTATTATGTACAACGGTGGCAAAAATTGTTTGCACACCTAGTTTTATACAGCAACATATGAATGTACACATGCATGTTCATTATGTAGTTAAAGTAGGAAATAAAAACTTCACAAAATTAAATAGTATATTGAAGAGTGGGAAATATTGATATGTATAAAAGTATAAAACCTCTTAACTTAATAGAATTAAAATTAAACCCTATAAGATTCCTTGGCAAAAAGTATAATATATGCACACTGCATTTTTTTTTTTTTAATTTTTACACTAAAACTTAATTTAATACTTCTTAAAAGGTGCTTCGGCGTAAACAATGACCAGTGGACGTAGAGACGCGGAAAGGACAAGAATTTTAATTAAAACTAGCTTGATAATTCCTATTAATGCTTGATTTAGGGCAGCCTATGTACATAGACACTAAAAAAAGACTAAAGCAGTATTTTTTTTTCTTTTCTTTTTTTAGTTTTAACCCTTTGTTAGGAATATGTGTTTTTTTCTCTTTTAGTAGGAGTATCTGTCTGAGAGGCAGACATTGTCAAAAATGTCAATAGCTCACAATCAGTTATAAAACATGATATCAAAAAACTTCTTTATTTTTTTAAGCATCTTTCTATTTTAAAAAATGTTGGTTAAAATGTTTATTCCAAATATAATATTTCATACTAAACATACTTGAATATGGAAGCACGTTTTTTTTTTCATAAGGACAGTATCTGCAGTATTTCTCAGTTTTGTCATAGAAGTAACTGGCTTCCCCTCCCCCCCCTTGGAAAATTCGGTTTGTTACGCCAGTGCATGTACGTCAATCCTATTAATTTATCCTATTACAAGAAGCTATGTAAAACTCTGTGCTTTTCCGGAAACTGTTATTTATATATATATATATATATATATATATATATATATATATAGAGAGAGAGAGAGAGAGAGAGAGAGAGTGAGAGAGGTGACGACCTACCGAGGAAAGCCATGCAGCCCGAGATTCTCCAGACGATTATCCTCCCTGGGTATGTGAGGCCAGTTAGCCTATTGAAGACAACTCATACACACCGGACATAGGAGTGATGACCCAACCCCGTGAACCTGAATTTGTGAATCGCGTTGGGGTTTTCCAGGTTTTAGTTAGCCACCCGTAGGTTTGGTCCATGGACGGTCGGATTCGGGAAAAGAAATAAAGGTTCTCTTGAGGCTGCTGATCCCGAACAGCCATAATCCGTGGATCTAGACCTATTTGACAGTGTCCTTGAACCCGAATGAGTCGGTGAGAAGGGCACAGCCGAAATGGCACCACTATAAGGACAGGTTATAGAGCTATGTGTCGCCTGCCGCTGCAGTATGAAAACCATGGTTCATAGCTACGTGAGGTTGAGTGACCCCTCCAGGCTGTCTGTGCTCCAGTAAGCGATGAAATGCCTGTAAGAAGACCACATCGCGCGGTCAAAGATCTTCTTGGTCTATAGTACCGACAGAAAAAAAAATACCTATGTATGTAATGTGAACCGAGCATGCGTTTCAGGTGTCCCAGGTTCACATTAATATACCACGGAAATATTGATCATTACTTTTTTCAAAAATACTTCTTTGGTATCATTGGAGATAATTCTAACATTTATTTTTTTGGAATCGATGTATTATTGCCAATATATCCGTGCCAGATTTGGTTTAGCCGACGCTACGAAGGCTTAAGGGTACTGGTACAGAATTAATGTGGGGTATTAGAAAATTTAAACCTGGCCTTCACCAAGCAGTGAATCTTAATGCTGCAAGCTCTGCGGAATTATCCATGGAAATTGAATGGAGCTGTTTACCCTTGGATCGATCGTATCCTAAATCGATGTCTTAGCGTTTATTTATTATCGAGAATATTGGATAAATTAATTTAAATCTGTAAAATTAGTAAATATATATATACAGTCGAACCTCTATATATCGAACATGAAGGTTCCTTATAAAAAAAAATCTATATATGGACATTTCGATACATAGAAAGATTGCAATTTTTCACCCTTTTCAGGCTAAAAACAAAAAAAAAACTGAACGATCAATCGTACTTATTTGAAAAGTTATCCAAATTACATCTGTGGTTGCAGATTTTTTTCAAATGTACATTTATAATTAAATAAGGACATGTATTAAAAAATTAATACATAAAAATTAATTTATTTTTGTTTTCGCGCAAGATAGCTTCTAATGTCTATTTGTGTATAATTAATTGCCGAAGTCATGTTTAGGAGCAATATTCATAACAATAAAGTCAAAGTTAAACTAAATTTAAATTGAAAATTTCATTCTATCTTAGGAAAGAGAATTTAGGTACTCCTGTACTTCTTATGAAACAAGATCTTCCCTGAATTTCCTTGGCTTTGTAAGCCAGTGGAACATTTTTTTTTCTTATTTAATTATAGCCCATTCTTATATACGTAAACTAAGATTATTTTATTTTTTTTTTATGACAATCACATTTTATATCTTTTTAAATTGGAATTTTTTGTTCGACATATAGAAATTTTATTCGATATACAGAACATTTTTTTTTCTAATAAAAATTCAAGGTTCCTGAAAAAAGTTCGATATATAGAGATTTTCGATATACAGAAGTTCGACTGTATATATGTGTGTATATATATACATATATATATATATATATATATATATATATATATATATATATATATATATATATATATATATGTATGTATACATATATACATACATACATATAAATATAAAGAAATAAAATAAACTACCCTAGACAAGAATAAATTACGATGGTTTGGACACCTCCTCAGGATGAATCCAGGAAGAATCGCGAGGATATCCTAAGAGACACGAACTGGAGGAGAGAGCTAATACAGTACAGTTAAATTGGGTGATACAGGTGTGTACAATTATCTGTATTTCTGGAAATAACTAATCAGAGCAGAACCCCGCATAACCGGCACCCACTTATCCTGCGGTAAAAATACAAAAATTGAATTAAATCAGTTTTCACACCAAGTTGACCACTTTCAGCATTTGCGTTATCATCTGAACTAAATTATTACAAGCAATACATCACTAACATGCTAAAAAGTGGAAAGACTATGCTGCTGAGATAATTTCGGAGATAAATCCGGACACCTACATAATATACAACAAACTATATTATAAAACAATAATAATTAAATAAAATATAAATTCAAAGTAATAGTCAAATATATATATAAAAAAAAGGCCTCAGCTCAAAGAACTGAAACATTCTGTAAACATGATTAATGTTATTATCATCAGACCGTTAAAATGAAGTGCCTTAAGCAGATTTATCTATATTTAAATAACGTCATCATAATTAATGCTTATTGACCATCATTAGGCCCACGAATTATTGCTGAAATGTAAATATTAATTAACATTCATGAAAAACTAATTGCGGGTAATAACCGGGCGGGCGTTGAATAAATAGGTCGGTTAAGAAAATTAAGTATTCAATTTCATTAAAGCATTTAAATTAAATCTCATAATATTTTTACGGTTAATTTTTTTTTTTTTTTTTTTTACTTTCCATGACCGTACAAGGGGTAAAATTTGAACTTTGTTACGTCAAATACTTTAACATACATCATTTTGAGATAACCACGGTGGTGATAACTTTTTCTATCATTCCATCTTGTTAGTATCTGTTTATTTTTTGTTTTGCTTGATAAATATGAAACATAATGGAATATTATTCACAATGTAAATAAATAAAAAAAATCTGGTGCGGTGCGCGCATAACACAACTATCACATAATGATTATCCACCCAGTAACGATTATCTATTTTTTAAAATAATTATAAACAGTTTATTTAAACGAAAATTCTGTGCGCTATATATTTTTGGATTGTCAAGCTGAAAATAACTTTTTTAAATTTCCTTTTAGTTTCCATGGAAACATTTTGTTTCCATTTAATGATATAAAAGTAACTAAGCTGTTCAATAATTTAGTATTCAATTTATTTATTTATTTTTTTTTAGAGAATTTAATTACCTACCTTTCATATGATCATATACCATGATTCATCATGGAAAGCATACTTTTTGGGATATGCGCAAATAAAATTTTCTTTTCTTCGTAACTCTTATCCGAAAAATTTTCGGTGATGAACGGTACATGTATGAAAACTTAAAATCAATGATTTAAAGTTCATTCATATTTGTTCACTTATTTCATTATTTATGAACATTTTGATATATCGTTCAATTCGATTATCACCACGCTAAACTTAATATGCCAGTCTTTTTTTATTTCATAATGCTAGTGCCGCTTATTGATGGTAGGTATATTCCTATGACGTTACAACTATTTCGCTAAAATCGGCTAACCCAATGTGCCACTTTATATCATTGATTTCAACTTTTCATACATGTACCATTCATCACCGAAAATTTTTCGGAAAAGATCTACGAAGAAAAGAAAATTTTACTTGCGCATATCCCAAAAAGTTAATAAATACTACAGGTTAAGTGGGTGCCGGTTATGCGGGGTTCTGCTCTGATTAGTTATTTCCAGAAATACAGATAATGTAACTTTATAGGGTAAACATAAATGACTTTTGTACATTAACTTTTACTATTTTTTATATTGAATGTAAATATTGTGACAGTTATATGCATAATGTTCTACCTGCCTACATTCGCCTACTTTTTTATAATAGGCGTGGTGCCAGATATACAAATACCTCGAACTGGAGAACTGGAAAAGTCCCTCGAATACGTGTAAATAATTAATTAACATTTTATACGTTAATACAGAACATCTCACATGAAGAGTCCAATAAATACGCTTCAGTTAGAGAAAGGACATCACTCAAAAATTTCAAAACACTTACTGAACTAAACCGAAAATTACAGAAAGAACAAAACCACTTATTTGGAGTGATTTACTGTCTCTAGTTGATGGGCTGTTAATGTGAGATGTACTGGCTTTGGTTTGTGTTTATGTTATCTTGTATTTTTCTGTAATAGTGATTTAACATTAATTTCACATTTAAGACGTGGAAAATTTTTGTTTGAGAAAAATAAACAAATAGTGAGAAATTGCGTTTTAATTCCCCCCCCCCAAAAAAAAAAAAAAAAAAAAAAAAAATGAGTTCTAAACAATTGAAGTCGATCAACAACTTTTCGCAATAAAATTAAAAACCGCGAAATATGGCCATTTAATTATAGGCTTTGTAATTCTCGTCGGTAGATGTTTGGGGAATCAAATTGTGGGTTTTAGTGTTGCCTACGTCCATTAAAAATTTCGAGAAAAATAATTTTATCTTTTCACAGAAAATGCGAAAATGTAAAAACAGGTGTTGAGTAAGGCCCAAAGTGGTCCTAGATAGGTTTTTCAAAGCGTTTTTTATTCGAAAATGGTTACTCTACAACCCTATTTTCATGAATAATGTGTTAGGTTTAATACCTAACATTACTATTTAATATCTCCAAAACGCGTTTGAAAATCGTTTTTGTTTCTTGCGTCGGCCGTGCGCACTTTCACTCAGGCGTGCGAGCGAAGGGAAATTGTTTCTTACCAGATTAAGTTATTATTTTTACATAAAATTTTTACTGTAGACAGGCACAATTAAAAACCACAATTTAAGCGCCCCAAATTACGGCAATATAAGCCCTGCAATTAAATTTCCAAAAATGGCCATATTTCACGTTTTTAATTATTTTTAGAAAAACGAAAAATAGTAAGTAATGGCTTTCACTTAAAAAGATGAATAAAATAAATTTTGGAAAATGAAAATAGGTCTATATTGTTTACCGACTTCAATTGTTTAGAACTTTATATATATATATATATATATATATATATATATATATATATATATATATATATATTTGTCTTTTTAAACGCTATTTCTTATTATTTTTTATTTTTCTCAAACAAAAAATTTTCCTTTCTTAAACGTGAAAAAACTACTTTTCGGAACCTTTATGGGCTTTTTTTCACCTGGTATTTTTTTTGCTACACACTGATTTCATCGAAAGCATATACCATTAGTTTCTACTGTTTTTTTTCCCTAATTATCAGGTTGAGAAAGTCCATTGGAAAATTATTTCAAGCAATGAATTTTTTTTTCACTATCGCGCCGGACTATATCCGGGCGTTACGTTTGTAATGAAAACGTAGATATGCCATAATTATAACAATAATTTTTTTAAGTAGTTTCATTGACAAAAGATTTAAGTTAAACAAAATGGATGCGAGTATTTATTCAAACCTGTTGGTTGTCGGTTGTGGTCGAGTCCAGTAAGCGAATTCCGCTGCAGCTGTTTCAGAGACCGGTTTGCTGCAGCTATTTTAGTCTGTACTTTGTCTCCATTCACCCAGGCTTGCGGCTTGCATTTTTCGCATTATTTGATTTCACTGCGGCTTTTAAACTGTACATTTATTGTATTTTTGTTTCACATTGGTGGAAGGTTATTTATATATATTTTGTTTTCCTCTTTAAATCTTTTTTTTTAGTCGTACTAATGTGTGTGTTTTATTTTCCAGATCACTGACCTAAGAAGTAGATATCCTTCGCAGCAGAATTTGAGGTTAGTTTTTTAAACATTTACATTATAGCCTTTATTACACTTTTTTTTTTCAAAAAAAGCATCCTGAAAAAAAAGTATTTAGTATTTCTAGATATGGACCAACTCTTTATCGCCCATATTTCAAGGGAATGAAAATGACTTCACAATATTTTGAACAGTAGAGGTTAACTTTTGGATATTTCGAGTTATTAATAATAATACAAATAATTAATTTATGTGTTTTGAGGGCTTTCTTCATACAAATAGTATTGGCAGTACAAACAAATACAAATAAAGGTTTTAAACAAAAAATCATTAGTATAAATAAACAATGGCAATGAAGCTGTTATTTTAAGTTTATCTATGTATTATATAGTATAATAATAATCATTAACATGGTTGAAAAGTGGCAATATCTTTCTAGAAACGGGAGGATTTCTATTGGCTATCCAAGAACAAGTAATAGCCACAAAGGCATAAAGGAAGAATATCTGTGGAGAGGGCATCAAGTGACTTATGCCGCTTATGCAAAAAGACATTAGAAAGTATACCACATGTAACTTAGGGTTGTCAAATTCTGGCTGGCAAGGAATATCTACAATGGCACAAGATTGCTGAAAAAATTATTCATCAGGCCATAGCATTGAAGATGAATCTTTTAAGCACCCAATATCCTTATTATAAATACCACCCGTCACCAATTATTTTGGGGCATAAATCCAAGGTTTTAGTGGTATCACCCTATCTTAACCGACCATATGGTTTTAAATAATTGGCCAGACTTCTTGGTGATTGAAAAAAAAATATAGAAAATTGGCACAGAATATACAGATAGATGTGCCATGACAATTTGCAGAAGAAAGTTGCTGAGAGGAAAAGAAAATGTCAAGAATAGGCTGAAGAATTGAAGCAACTTTATGGATTGCAGAGCTGTGGGATTTTCCCCATTATAGTTTCGTGCAATGGCTTGATCCCTTGCTTGAGAGCACGCTAGACTCCATCCAGAGTCTGGAGCTTTCCAAGAAAATACTAGCAGGGTTTCAGCAAGCAGTGCTTTAGGGAACAGCTAGAACTGTTAGCAATTTTTTAAACATAGCATAACATTATATTATATTTCAGAATTTCGCAAGCCTCAGCCTTTAGAATTTTTAATCTCTGACCCATGACTCACTGAGTCCCGGCATGTGAATATTCCCAGAACAGACTGAGGAGTTCGAAATTCTGAAATTATAATAATATATTTATTTGTTTTGGGAGCAATCCCCATACAAATAGAGTTAGCCAGTGCATTCTATGCCATACATGTATAGGTGTAGATACCAATATAAAACAAACATTTTGTATAAATAATCGTATATAAATATAAAAAATATAAATTAATAATGGCAATAAAACGGGGTATGTTATTCACATTTTTCATAATTCGAAATAACACTCAGCAGATCCGACTCACCCCGAATTGTAGCGCCGGTTAAGTAAGTAAGTAAGAAACAATTCTGCATATTTAAAAAAGGCTAGATTGTAATAATCATCACATAATATAATACGTACTCACTTTAGATAATAATATTTAAGTTAACGTCCATTCGGTTAAAACTATGCAGATGGCAGGTATTCAGATCTAATTTTGAGGTTCTGGGTAATATATACAAATAGCGATCCATTTCAGTGGATATTACAAGGATTTCATACAAATAATTTAGGTTAATATTAATCAATTTTGGCATATATCGGATTCTGTTATCAGAGTACGCCGGACAACCTGATAAAAAATTATAGCAATCCTCCAATGCCGTTCCATCTCACACACGCTGGACAAGCCTTCTACAAGGGGGGTCCAATGTATATTTGTGCGAATCGGCATTAAAGGTGATTGCGTATTTCCCAGAAAGTCTCAATTGAGCAATAATCATTAGATAAGCTGTAGAGCAGCTGTACATTAGGTAGCTCTGGAGAACGCCCGCTTTAATGAAAGCCCTCTCTTACCAGGGGTTATTGGTCGATTCCCGGAGTAACGAGAGATCTTTACTCTTGAAGAATTCCCTGTAGCCTTCCAAGATCCCCCTCAGTCTGATTTTAATACTGATAGGGTCATCAAATAATATCGGGTTAAACATTCCAAAGCTCTCCAGAAGTTTCCTCAGCTGCGTTGCCCAGTTATATTGCAGACTCAACCGGTTATTGCTGTCCAGCTGCAGCAACTTTAAAAAACATGGTTTGGCTAAGCGAGTACAATCCATGTTGAGTATTTTTATTAGCCAGGTCGATGTCTGCTTAAAATATAACATCTCACAGGAATGGATGCGAATTCTAATCGTATCATGAATTGTGGGGTATTTCGTTAATAAAAATTATTAACAAATAAAAATAGTAGTCTCTTGTAGTATCTAGCTTGTATATTTTCTGAATCTTCAATGTGCTTGATGGCCCATGCAAGCGCAGCATAGAGGATACAACGTAACATCACTGACTCATACAACTTCGGCCTGGCATCCCATGAAACCACTTTAGCTTTCGCATAGGTACGCAGTACCGCCTCAATGCTTGAGTTGTTTTTAGACTCAATATGCCTCATCCCCCGGTTGAAGAGTCCTGATGAACTAAAGGTGATACCGAAATAACAATATTCCGGTACTTCTTCAATAATGCTTCCATTGAAGAATACACTTTTGTCTTTTTTGGACCAACCTCTGTAAATTGTTAACAATTTTGTTTTTGAAGTTTATGAAGATATTTTTATTCGAAATGCAAGGGTTCAAATGAAGATCGCTTGTAATTCTTTTTTTACAGATTTTATAGCCGGTTATTACAAGTAATTTGGATAAGTGTTTCAATTCACACCATGTTTACTGGCAAAAATAATCAAGTATACATAATTAAAAAATAAATAAATGCACAACACTAAGAAATAATTCTAAATTTAAAATTTATATAAGTACTGAGAATAATTAAAGAAATGTTGCGTTCTTTTTTTTTAGAGATTTGCTTTTTTTTTTATTGTAAAATATTACAATAATACATTTAATGACAATGGGTAATAGTGTTGTATGTAACCAACTCATACCGTATTTACAAAAATTTAATTAATTAATAACAAAATAAAGAGAATTAAAATTAGAGTTGAAGTAAAACATCATAACATCGCAGTCCTACTTATTTAAAATATTTGCACTTAGCCGGTGAAACTCCGAACCAAGCTCGTCCCCCTTGTGGTGTCGAGGAGATCTCAGCGTTTTCTTCTGAACCGCTTCACTGGTACAAAATACTAGGACGAGCCAGTAAGAGAATTACAGATAAAGTTGTAAAAGGTGATTGTATTTTCACACCTCGGGTACGTTTCTAAGTGTTATTTTATTAAATATAACCGTTTTTATAGTGCAATCTAAAAACGTAAGATTTGAATTGAATACCATAAACACAACTATTGAATAATTTATAGTTATATTTAATTGATTAATTGACTTTAGCTAACAATGGAATGACTGAAGATAATTTTAATTTATTGAGCTTCCTTGCCATGAAAATTCGAGTAACAGAGGTACTCACGCCAAAATTAATAGAAGTAATAATTTTTTTATTTTGTCGTAGAAATTTTATTTCTAAGCTTGAAGAGGTCCAATTTCCCTATATATACTTTTTTTTTTTAATTAGCCTCTCATTTTTTACTATTTTAAATTTAAATTGAGTTAATTTTCAAGTTAATGAGGAGTCCTTTTGGAATAATTTTGTCTTTTACCCATTGCAGAACGAAGCATAATGTTGGATTTTTTAAATAAATAATTTAATTTTCTATAAAATAGATTAAATAAATACAATCATTATTATCCGTCAACATTATAAATGATTAAATTCGTAATTAAAATCCATGTGATTAACTATTTACTATCGCAAATAGGTGCAAACTATAATCAAGCAAAATTTAATCACAATTGGTGTCGCAACTTTGAATAGCAAACACTGCAGGAATTTTTATGCGCCATGATGGGAGAATTCAGGCCACTATGCGAAGTAGCAAAGTGGAGAATGTGGTTTTTTTTTTAGGAAGAAACAAAGTTGATATTCATATTAAGCACCCCAAAAAATCCTCAAATACGAATTTTCGTAGCAATCGAAAAATAAAAACTTTTTGCTCAAAATTTTGGCCCTTCGATTTTTGCTAGAAAATTGCACTAACACGACCAAAAATGTGCCAGAGATCAGAAATTCAGCTTTCCAACGGTTGTAATAACGTTGAATTTGGATAAAATCTTGAGGAGTTGTGAATAATTAAGTGAACGGTGGACGTCGGAAGGAAAAAAAAATCCTCCAGATATGTTTCTGTTTTTTTATTTCTATGAAAATTCTAGAAGGCTAACAACGAATCTCACAGGTTTTTTCTGGCCTACTTTACTGGAAGCGTCTTTTGGTTTTTGTGCATTTAGACTCATTTGATATAATCGGCAATATTTTTTTTTTTTTATTTTAACCAATAAAACAAATAGATATGTATATGAGAACCTTGATATCCATGCAGGGCAAATGCAGAAAAAAATAATATCAAAAATTGTTGAAATTATGTAAAATATTTTTTTCTTGGCCCCCAGGGCGCATTGGCAAGAACCCTCAGACATCTTTTCAGCCTAGTATCAGCAAAAAAAACGTGCCACGTCCTTACAAGTACATATAATATTTAACCCTGAGCTTGACAATATTTCCACACATGACACAGTCCTTTTATTCACTTATTCACTCTTTACGGTTATATTATTCAAATTATATTTTTTTGTAAAAAATATTAAATTAAAAAAACAATTGTAAAGAATATTTTTTTAAAATTAAAAAAAAAAAAAAATCAAGAAAATTTTCTGCCAAGTGTAGGGCTAAGCTAGAAAGTAAAAAAAATTGGTTTATACATTCGTATCATGAAACGATCTAACAGAAAGTAAAAAAAAAACCTTCTGTAAAATTTAATTTTCGGTGTGTGTAATTATGCTCCTCTGAAGCGGCGTAATATATATATACATATATATATATATATATATATATATATATATATATATATATATATATATATATATATATATATATATATATATATATATATATAGTTCAGTATTTTTTTTTTAAACTGTCCACAACTGGTACGTGCATTCTAATCATTCATTACTAATTGAATCGTTTATGAAGGTCATTACAAATTTATCAAAACAGTTAAAATATAATTAACGAATCACTCATTGAATAAATCAGTATGATTCGTTAATTTATCAACAGCAATGAAATTGTTGGATCCTTCCAGTTCTCTAATTAATGATGAAAAAACGGTTGCTGTTTTTGATTCAACTCTTGTGATTAAGGATTGAATGGACCATGGAGAAAATAATTTAGAATGGAGAATGCTGATGTATTTCAAATAAATAATATTTGACGTAAATGAAAGCGTGCTGGCACGCACCAATTATTTCATGATTTTCTATTTATATAAAAAAAAGAAAAAGAAAAACTGTCCTCTTTTGTCCAAGACTAATATTTCGGTTGTTTTGAAAAGAATTTTTGGCCTAAATTTAGATTGATATTAGGTGAGATAAAGACAACAAAACTAAAGAAGGGCTACTTTGAAATGCATAGGATGGTGTAAGCTCCAGTCATTTTCTGGAGATATACTCATTCACGTAGCCCTTTCATGCTCGTCATTGTGAAAGAAATGCGTAAAATTTTGACGGAAAAATATGTATACTACATGGGCTTTGGATATTATTATTACCTTATCGAAATCATTATGATTAACTAGCGAATATATAAAAATAATCCAATGCTATTACATAAATAATAATGCAATATAATGCGCTTACTTGCTTATACCATATTGGAATTGATTATAAATACAGTCTTAAATAAATACTTCTGCGTTTTCATTAAATAATATACAATTAAATCAACACAGAAGTTTAATTTTTTTTTCTTCTGTTTTAATGTATTTCTACGATTTTTTTTTTTTGTTTATGTCCTCTTCTTTATTTTTTTATTTATTTAACCTTCCCACACTCTCTTTCATCTTTTTTTTTATTATCCCCATTCATCATCTACAATGCCCAAAATATAATCAAAATTTAAAATATAGCCTTAAATTTTTTAAAAAGTTTTTAAAGAAAACAGCAACTGTAAAACAACTGAAATTCTCAGGCAATTAGCCCATTTCAATAACAAGTAAAAAAATAAAGCTTTAAAGAAGGTACAATTTTATAATTTAATATAAATTTCTTTTTTAAATTAAAAAAAAATAAACTGTATAGATTTAGTTAATGCCCATTACATCCTAGTTTATTCAAAACATGTAATTTTATGGTCATATTCGAAATTAGTTAAATTTACCTAATACTATTAAAATTTGAATAAATTCTCTCATAGTTTACACTCATCGGATTCAGTTAAATTGCGGTAAGACAATGCACTAGGAGCGGGCTATATTGCTGGCGCCTATTATGAATAAATCAACGCTGAAATTAATATACAAGTTCAGTATGATTTGCTGAATTTTCAACAATATTTTTTTTTTATTAATAAAGTTTCAAAATTAGAATAAATATGTGTCTCCATACACACCCAGTTCTCTATAATCCTATAGAGAATCTATATACTTTCCTGATAGTTATTTTTGTTTCGTAATTGAAAATAAACAGGCCTCGTGATCTCTCTAATTGGTTCGAATTATTTAGGATGATTACCTATTGATTAAAAGTTACTGTTGCCCTTGTATCAATTTACCATTTAAAGGGTAATCACCGTATAATAGATGAAGTGGATAAAACTGAGCACGTACTCAAAGAACTGAGCAGATGCTCTGGCTCGATGTCAATAAATATAATTATTTTATGAAATACTTAAATACTCCATTATTGTTTATTTAAAACCTTTTTTCGTTCAAAACTAACTGCCTTCATCATTATTTTACAATTCTTTTAATTATTATTTACTATGTGTATGGAGCAAGTACTCCACAAATATGGATCGATAATTGATTCAGAGTACCTGCTCACCTTTCTAAGTGAATAAAACGTGAGAATACATGCCATGTGAGCAGGTACTCAGTAAAATTCCCTTTCGTAGAATGCACAAGCACTGTACCGTTTAGATAAAAAAAAATTGCACTTTTTTTTTTTTATGTATGTACAAAGTCGGATCCGAAGCTCACAAAAAGTTACTCAGAGCGAAAATACTTCCACATGATTCATCATTATTCCAAGACCAATATAGCAAATGGGAATACAGCACTGGTGCCTGATGAATGGGCGGATGTTTTTTTAATTTCCATCGTCGATGGAGGCCTCTTGATCCGTCATGCTATTATCTAGTTAAATTTTATTGATTAATAGGAGCACTTAAAATTAATCAATAAATAAATGGAACGATGAACTCTCTATATGATGGCAAGAATACATTGCCAGCTGAACCTTCCGCTGTATGTTCGCGGACAATTTGCTAATATATTTTTGATTCTGATGGAACTTCCTGTGAACCCATCCACTAGCAGTCGTCAGATAGGTTTTAATGACTTCAGATTCTTAATTAGTAAATTTTTTCTTCATGGTACCAAGGACAAGTTCAATCAATCAAGTATTTTTTCTTAACTTTTAATGAAAGCAACTTATGCCTACAGAATCGAAACTTTTCACTCGCGTTTTACTTTTTAGGCATTTCACCTTCTATCATCGTTGATCCAATTTTGATGACACATGGGTTGTACAGGTTGGTACCAAGATGGTTCCATATCAATTTTATTCAATTCCATCTACTACTTTCGCTTCCTCATACGCAAACATATTTTCCATGACACATCTATATTTTGAAAACCGCTCGTCCGATTTGGTCGAAAGTAAGAGGACATTAGAGGATTATTTAAAAATTTATGTCCCCACAATCGAAAATTTCCCCTCACGTTTTACGTTTTAGGCATAAAAGAACGAATTTGGTCTGATTAGGGATTGATAAATGATTTGCCATTTCTATAAATTTGTTTTTATTGAAAACTGGTTTCATGTTTTATACATTCATCTTCAGTTATTACAATGGTTTCTGCTGCATGATATAATCTACTTAAAACTTGTACTGAAGATGAATGTATTACATTTGCAACCAGTTTTTCATAAAAACAAATTTATAGAAGTGGCAAATCATTTATCAATCCCTAATTAGATTCATCCTTATATACTATCATGCGTACGTCAACATAAATTTGGTCTGGTATATGTCTATAATCAAATCCATGTGACGGTTATAGCATATACTAATATTAATCTGATTTCGATGAAATTTTTAGGGATTATGGTATGTGGGCTATACCTAGATGATTCCATATATCTACTTTCGCTTTCGCATGCGCAAACGTATTCTCCTTCGTATTTTTCAGAATTCATCGGGATGGGGATCGTTTATTAGGATATTAAGGACGCTAATTCCGAATTTAATATCGGATTTTTCATTGCGTATAAGCATTTCAATTTACTGTTACTGTTAAAGTTTTCTTTGATATAGCAATCGTTTATTAGGTATTAGAGGGTTCTGATTCCGTTTTGCGAATCCGATTTTCGACAGCGCTTGCGGATTTCAATTTATTGATATTAATGAAGTTTTCTCCAATATAGGGATCGTTTATTAGGTAAGCGAGGGTTATGATTCTGGGGTTTTTAAAAGCGCATGCTCATTTTGATTTACTATCATTTTTTAATTTTTCTTCGATATAGGGATTTTTTTTTTTTTTAATTTTCCGGATCTGTAATTTCTTTCAGTCGAGCTCAAGGCACGAGAACAGAAAGGGATCACCATTTCTTCATAATTTTGTATTTGAGTTAAGACAACCCCGAGACCTGTGTCGTTTGCATCGGTTTGTAGATGGAATGGTTGCTCAAAATCTGGTCTCTCTAATAAAGGTGCCACTGTCGAATGTGTCAAGTGCATTGAAAGATGCGTCTTGCTCTTCAGACAAGGCCCATTAAGCTTTCCGTTTGAGTAGAGAAGTTTGTGAAGAAAAAGCAGTGGAGAAGTCTCTGATAAATTTCCGGTACCCTCCGGCCATCATAAGGCACCTTCTTAGTTCGACAACATTGCTGGGAGCAGGAATTGAAAAATAAATAACTAAAACATTACATTTGTGTGTCCTTACGCATTTGTTTTTGTTTTTTTCATTTGTTGTTTGCATTGTTTTTTCCTTATGTACCAAATATAAATGGTGAAGAAGCTATACTCACCTACTTGGCAGACGTTTTTATTTAAATATTTTATTTTTCTTTAGCTTCTAAATATTGAATGAATGGTAAGATAGATCACATAGCACTTATATCTATTACCTTAAGTGTGGCAGATTGTTATTTAACAATAAACATTATATAAATTAATAAAAGAACCCAAATTATTGAATTGAACAATGATAGACAAGTATGGAGGACATTTCTAAAAAAAGATAATATATATTTCGCCTTTATACAGCTATCAGTTTATATGAGGTAAATCGGGGTAAGTGCATATTCGGGGGCAATTCTATATATGGGGATTTATTTCAAATATATTTTGTTAGGAGAGCTGCATTCTATGGGAATTCGAAGTAAATGGTAAAATAACCATAGATTGCAGCTCTCCCAACGAAATAAAAATGAAATAAATTCCCATGGATGCACTTGCCCCGGGTATGTACTTACCCCGATTTATCTTATATTCAAATAAGATATTCTATATATAAAATATACTTACCCGTTTGCAGCTTTTTTTAAAAATATATATTCATTAATTTCAATTTGCCGGTATTTTCACTTTCTCAAAATTGTGTTAGATACCATTTTGAGAAATCAAAAATGCCAAAAAAATTAAAACAATGAATAAATTAAAATAATCACCGCATGCGATTAAGTATAGCACAACTCTAATGAACTGAAGACTAAGGGAATTAAGTTTATTTGCAATCTTAGGACATCCGCCACTAATCCTAGAAGGATTACTGCAAAAGACGATTGTAAAGTAAGCCCAATTAACCTGGATTAGGTGTCTGAAGGTTCAAACCCAACAATATTTTTTTAATCTACATTGTTAAAATGGAATGCAAAGTGCGCCGTTTTTTGTGGACTCGAGTGTATATAAATCCATCTTTATCTAATTAAATTTAAAAATACGAATATTTTATTATATCTTAATTCAGTTCTATATTTATCCTCAAAGTCAAGTTTTATCGATATTATCGGGCTAGCCAATAAATATCAGATTACTAAGTTGTTACAAAGTTAGGATCTGAAAATAAGTAAATTGGAATGGAAACAAAAAAAAAAAAATAGAAGGAAGATCCGGGAGGATAAAAAAAAAAAATCTCAGACCTTGCTCGGTATACAGTAGTTAATCAGGATGATAAGTTTGAAAGTAATTTAAACTTGAAATCAAGCCACTGGAGCTTCTGTTAACACACCGCCAAAACTGATCCTCATAAATTAGTATATTGTTCCGGTGAATAAACCTTCAGAACAATTGATTGGAAGTTTAAGACCTATGTGCTAGTTTATAATTTGATTGTACATTTTGCTGCAAGTGAAAACATTTATGTCCCCACAATCGAAAATTTCCCCTCACGTTTTACGTTTTAGACATAAAAGAACCAATTTGGTCCGATTAGGGATTGATAAATGATTTTCCACTTATATAATTTTTTTTTTTATTGAAAACTAGTTTCAAGTGTTATACATTCATCTTCAGTTATTACAATGGTTTCTTCTGCATGATATAATCTACTTAAAACTTGTACCGAAGATGAATGTATATACATTTGAAACTAGTTTTTAATAAAAACAAATTTATATAAGTGGCAAGTCATTTATCAATCCCTAGTTAGATTTATCCTTATATACTATCATGCGTACGTCAACATAAATTTGGTCTGGCATATGTCCATAGTCAAATCCATGTGACGGTTATAGAATATACTACCATTAATCCTTCAAATTTTTAGGGATTATGTGAGCTATTATCTAGATGTTTCCATATAAATTTTATTAAATTCAATTCTTTACTTTCCCTTACGCATGCGCAAACGTATTGACACGCCTGTAATTAAAAAACCGCTAGCCCCATTTGGCCACCAGTTGGAAGAAAGTGGGAGATTTTTGAGCAAATGATCCTATATCAATTTCATCAAATTCCCCTCAAAAGTTCAAATTAATATAATTGGGCATAAATTAATTTTTAAAAAATCACATAGGATAAGACAAAATAGGAGAAGTAGCCTAACTCAGATAAATTAATTTTCAGGATTATTTATTTTATTTTTTTGTGTCAGAACATTTTTTGTGATTTTTTTTCTAACTTTTATTTAAAATTAGTTTTTTTAATTTAATATTCGCTACAAAAAAAAATTATTTAATATCTATCCCTAAACTTTACAGAAAATTTGAATAATACAACTGTATGATGAGAATAAGTGAATTACTGAACTGATACGTGTGGACATATTGACAAGTTTAGGGATAAATATCATAGAGAGAGATAGGCTACTTCTGCATCAAATAAGAAGTCTGAACTGTCTTAAGTAATAAAAAACAGGAAAAAAAACATATTCGGAGATTTTTTTTTTTTTTTTTTAATATAATAATTTGTTTTTCATATAATTATTTTTTTCGTTTATTACATAATTGATAATAAGTGCCAATTTCTACTAGTTATAAGATTTTTTTTCTTATTATTTATTTTGAAATATTTATTATTCTATTTTTATTTTTTATTTTTTTGTTCATCGTTCATTGGGTTTTCGGAGTCACTTCGATTACTATCAAAATTTTGCGCGAACATTTCAAATTATTTATTAATTTTGCGGAATTAATCAGTATAGGGATCGTTTATCAGCCTTTTAAGGACGATGGTATTGAATTTTTCCATTGCGCATGCGCTTTTCTTTTTACTGTTAATTTTGCAGTTTTATTCGATGTAAGGATCGTTTATTGATAATCAAGGGTTCAGATTCTGTTTTTTAATCGGTTTTTAGATTGCGTGTTCGAATTTCACTTTAATGTTATTGTTGAAGTTTTCTTTGATATAGGAATCGTTTATTAGGCAATCCAGGATTCTGATTCCGTTTTTCGAATCGGATTTTGACCGCGCATACGCATTTTTAACAATTATTTTGTATGTAAAATTTTACTAAACATATCGAAATGAACAACTAAAACATTAAATTTGTTTTTCCTAACACTTTTTTTTTTTTTTTCAGCATATTTGTTGTTTGCATTTGTTTTTCCTTATGAAGTCAATACTATATAAATAGTGAGGAAGCTATTTCTATCGGCCTACTTGGCAGAGGTATAATATAATAAACGTACGTAAATATTATATATGTTTTGTCAGCTATCGCCTTATATTGTTTTTACATAATAATACTGTATAAAGTTTATGAAACTTAAGCTTATTAAAATTACCATATTCTGACACCTATTGAGAAGATTAAGAGGATATTTAACTTAGTTTTCCATTTGAATTAACCAGAAATAGTATAGTAATATTAAATATAAAATTAAATATAATTGAATATAAAAAAGGTAATTAGTTTCGTACACTGGTAAAACTTAAGTGATTTATAAATGATGTTATGTATGGTTTAGTATGGTTGATTGTCTGTTTTTCAGAAATTTGTTCCAAGTATGGGGACAGATCCCCAAAACTTTAGCATAGTTTAAAATGTATAATAATGAAATATGAATATTATTTGTTAACCTGCAATATTTATATGTTTTCATAGTTCTACTACAAATGGATTTATTTTATTTAATTTTCGAACAGGAATGAGTGATAAACATAATATTTCTCCGTTGAAAATCATTTTATGTTTCTCAGCTAGTCTGTATACATCGGAAAAGTGCTGTTTCCACTCTGCCCTGAACTAAAGACATTCTTATTTGCAATCTCGTCATTGTACATATTAGCACTGTACAAAAGTTGTCCTACTAATACGACGTAAGATTAATTTACTAATGGTTGTGGCCCTTGCTATTACTAATTAGAACTTATGGCATTCAGTAGCCATGTATTAGCCATACTTAGCGAGGCAATAGATTTCCTTAAATAAATTGGCCATAACTCAAACATCTGCCCTCAGATGTGCACCTACTGGTTTATTATTCAAGGAAACATTTACTTAGCATTAGCTAGCTTTAATGTTTCGTCTGTGAATTGCTAGTTTAGTTCAACAAAGAAAATATAATAAAATATTAAAATATTTTAAATTAAATAAAATAGTATTAATAATATATATATTTTTTTTTTCATTTCATCTTATAATTTATTTTTTAATATCTTTTTTTTCTGTTTCATTCATTGCTTTTAGGGCTTAGATTATTATTTCTTTATTTTTTTAGTAGATAGTTTCGGTACGATAGCCTGACATTAGCTAAACCAAGATGGTGAAAACATCTATTCCGAGAATATTCGTCGAATTTTTCAAAGGTATTAAGATGTGAAGGAGTATTTTCTACTTCCTTAATAAGGAATCACTTAATGAATAAGGAAACACTTAACGAAAAAAAAATCTTGTATCCTTGTCTAAAATACCAAAATGTTCAGGAGGCTTAGGGTTAGGTTCATTAAGTAATCAAATTACAGAAGGAAAAATCAATATATTTAAAATCTTTTAACTAAAACAACTTGCACATTATAAATATAAATAAATAAAAAAAAATCAAATTAAACATGCTTCTGAATTGACTAAATTAACTATACCCAAAAAAAAAAAAAAAATGTAAATAAACCTTACTTCTCTGTTGCGCAACAAATTCACTAAAATTATAACAAACAGACTATCCTACTATTTCTCACATCAACTACAAACTACTAGTTACACAAAAATAAATATGTACATAATTGAGCAAGCACGCTACACCGGCGATCACACACAGAGGGATAACCTTAACATAACCAACGTGATAAGAAGTCCCCAGCTGTAATAGTCTTAGACGGTGTTATTACAGGGTGGCTGTGGCTAACAAGACCATTTATTTTAGAAGGAATAAGGAAGCTATCCAGAACTACCGCGTCTAAAATGATTAGCTAAGAGACTTAACTTGACCGTCGTTCCCGAACAAGCAACGCAGTTATCCACCTTCGCCACATGTGCTAATCAAGTTCATGTAGGCCTTAGCCCCATGGTATGACTTTGAAATTATTTTATTTTCACATATAAATAATATATGAGGGTTAAGTTTCCCCATCCGGCCATTTATTATTGACGGCCCGGGTCAAGGTTAGGAACAAAATACAATTTTTGAAAACAATACTTAACTCCTTGGAAGAATACTGTTTCCATTACATATATTCAATAGAACTTTCAGATCCCTGTAAAAGTTAATTATTTCATTAAAAAAAAATTTATAACTATAAATAAATAATGCTTTTTTATTACTTATACAACTTTCAACCCGGCCTTAAACTTCAATTTACTATGAAACCTGATGGGTTTTTTGTTGTTATATAATTGAATTATTTAATTTAAAAAAAAAATGATCACACCAATATTTATGTACTGTTTCTTCTTCACAAATAATGATTTTATAACATAATATATACATGGTTAAGAGCCCAGAATAACATAGTAAACTGAAATTTAATTTGAAAATTTTAGGCCGGGTTTACAATTTTATAAGTAATATTTTATAAATTCACAATACATACATTTTTACAATAGAAAATGAGAAAGATATTGTACCGTTTAATAAGAGTTCAGGCCTGAACAAAACACATTATTAAATTATTTTCACTCGAATCTCAGCAATCGTACCAAATAGCCTCGACTCTTCACCGAAACGCTCTTTTGACCATCTTCCCGATCCTTTGTTAATGAAATAATTAAATAATACATAAAAACATATTTAATTTACGCAATATAATTTATTTAGTACTTGTTAGAATTATGGGATGAGCAATCCAAAATTTTACGGCGCATTATCATGTCACGAATTGAATAATTCATAGGAACTCGATGCCACTCGTGTCAAAAGACATGGCTCGAAATATATTTTCGATAATGATCTAAGATTGATGCCTGACACCGAAAACCAGAAAAAAAAACAAAAAAAAAAACAGCAAAAATCACAGAACAAAAGCCTCAGAGTTGGAACGATCTGGTTAAGGCTAAAATTACAGTAGTTGCTTATTTTTTGTCAGAACAATCAAACAAAGTAGATGAAATGGATTTTTTTATACTGCCTGCATACGCCTTTGCAGATTGCGCACGTACATGTCAGAATTAGTTGGTATTTCAAACCAGTTTGATTTTTCGCATTGTTTCTGATGCCAATGCACTTGTAGGTTATAATCAATAGATCATAACAATAGGTGTAGAAAAATTAATTAAGTAAATTTTTTTAAAATTATTTATAATTTGTATTTATTATTTGGCATATATTTATTTAACCAATCATTGTGGCTTTCAATTATCGCGTCGATTATATCGTTTAATTATTTTACATTTATTTTATTTATTATTATTATTATTATTTATTTATTTTTCTGTGTACAGTGTAAACACTTCCATTTCATCCGCATTGTCTGACGAACTCGTTCCGACGAAGAATACCCATCCGCTGTAACCGTATAGTCCAGGCGCGATAGTTTATTTTTTAAAATAAATTGCTATGATACTTTCTCAACGTGATAATAAGGAGAAAAATCGTATAAATAACTTTTATATGTCTTAGATAAAATCGGAATGTAGCAACATGGTGAAAGAAATAAAGGAGCCGAAAAGTGTTTTTTTCACATTTAAGATGTGAAAAAAAATTGTTTAAGAAAGAAAAAAGTAGTAGGCAATAGCGTTTAAAAATAAGGAAAAAATGAGTTTTAAATAATTCAAGTCGGTTAACAACTTTTCGCAAAAAAATAATTAAAAACCGCGAAATATGGTAATTTTTGAACATTTTATTACAGGGCTTGTAATTATCGCAGGGACTTGTTTTGGGGCTTAAATTGTGGTTATTATTAGTGCCTATCTATGATAAAAAATGTGTGTCAAAAAAAAAAAAATTACTCGGAAATTTGGAAAATGTAATAACAGGGAATCTCTAAAAAATATTTGAACAACGGCCAAAATGGTCCTTGAGCCATTATTCAAAGCGCTATTTGTTTCCGAGGAGTTTCTCTACAACTCTATTTTCATAAAATGCATGTGAGGGTCGATTAAATACCTACAAAACGCGTTTAATCATACGGTTCTTTCTTGCTCCGGCCGCTAGTTGTGAGGTAGCGGGGGGAAGTGACGAAGTGTATGGAAGGCCGGCCATTGAGAGCTGGAATGTGATAGAGCCTTCATTATTTTCCCTGGACTACCTCACCTCCAGTGGCCGTAGCGAAAAATAGCCCTATTTTCAAACGCGTTTTTTAGGTATTTAATTGAACTTCACATATATTTCATGGAAAGAGGGTTGTAGAGAAATTCCTCGGGAATGAATTGCGCTTTGAGAATGGCTCAAGGACCATTTTGGCCCTTGTTCAAATATTCTTTTTGAGATTCCCTGTTTTTACATTTTCCCAATTTCCGAGAAAAAAAAATGTTTTCACATACATTTTTTATTATAGATAGGCACTAATAATAGCCACAATTTAAGCCCAAATGCAAGATCCTGCGATAATTACAAGCCCTATAATAAAATATCCAAAAATGGCCATATTTCGCTGTTTTTTAATTATTTTGTTTACATCTTAAACGTGAAAAAAACACACTTTCCGGCGCCTTCGTTCATTTTTTCACCATGTTGCTACTTACCCATTTTATCTAAAACATATACAATTTATTTCTGCTATTTTTATACATTGAGGAAGTTCTGGGGCAATTTATTTCAAAAAATGAATATACTTACTCTTTCGCGCCTGGACCAGTAGCCTAATAGCGGCCTGATGATCTACGATCAACTATCAAACAATTATTAAAAAATTTAAAACAATAACTCACAGCACCTCTGGATAAATAACATCTGAAAATATAAAATTTAAATGAGAATAAAAGAGGATTCAAAACTATCAAATTACACGATTAATAAGATCCAACATAGACTTAATAATAAGAAATATCTTTATTTCCAGAGCTCAGATAACCGTTTGGAAAAAAAAAAAGGGAAAAACATATTTTGGGGAAGTTCCCTTCTAAGAAGAATTATAATGAATAAATAATGTGGTATTTTAACTTCCTCAATTATAAATTAAAATAAAAAGGCAAAATACATCATTTAAGAACGATTTAATCTTATTTATGAACGATATAATCATTATTGCTAAAATTAAATAAACATTTTCCATAGATAAAAAAACTGTAGTAGCATATTTGTGATTAGCAAAAAGTGTATTTTTTTTTTTTTTGTTGCATTTTTAATAATTAAGCATAGAATTTAGTTAATATAACTCACGAAGTAAATGTATGAAATATTCGTATGTTTAAGAAACGTTGAAGGAGAAACCTTAAGGATGGAACCGAAGGAAAGAATATCAAAAGGAGATAGCACTGATGATGATCCTTCAAAGGAGTCCTTTCAGACGGTGGTGCATTCAGATCGGATATCCTTGGTCTAGTAGTCAGGTATTCGAGGAAATGGAAGGAGATGTTCGGGTTTGCATTGCTACAGGAACAGTACAGGAATAAGGGATACGCCTCTCTTAAGTTCAGGATGAGAGTCTGTTCACGTCAAGGTCCACCAAAGCAGACACTTCAAATTTTTTAAAAGATTAAAAAAAAATCCCAGTAATTCAGGAACCCTTTGACAGGTTCAAGCCAAATTGGGAGGGCCGGTAAAGGTTCTTAAGCTGGGTCCATACTAAGGAATAAACCTCGTTATACAACTGGTTTTTAAAAGTTGTACAACTTTGTTATAATGTCTCATGAAAAATATTGTAGAACAAATGTGGTTATATAAGTTATATAACAGGTTATATGTTAGCCGGCTAGTGTCAGTAAGATCAAAGGGAGTTATAAAAATGGAAGGAAGATATCGTCCGCTCGGCACAGCTGTTCTCGACAGCCTGGTTATTTAAATATTGTAACCTTATATCTATAATACCTATATAATGTATAGCTATAATCTACCTATATATTGTACTCGCGAACATTATAAAAAATGTATGTAAATTTTGAATAAATTATTTCAATATTTTATAATTGGTTATTAGATGCTTACATTAACATTGTCTTTCAAAAAAATCGGTTCTTTAATAGAATAGTAACTTTTTATAGTTACTTTTTAGTAACTACAGTGATCTTTAGTAACTATTAATATGAGATTCAGTGATCATATAAAAATGAAGTTATATGAAAAATTAAAAGATGAAAGATAAGCCCGGTCGTTTTTAATATCGAAAGATATTTTGCATGAAGAAGTATGCTCCAGTGAAGTAGACAATGAAATTTTGTGATATAATCGACAAGCGGAGGTTTTCAAAAATGTTTCTTTTTGTACAAATACCTCGGTGTTGATCTTTTTGAAAGAATATTTCTGGGCATATTGGAATTGTGGCCTCCAGAGTAACACCTCATTAATATTGTTTATTATAAATGTTTCTTGATTTATAATTTGTAAATAAAATAAATGTATCAATAACCTATACATACAGATTATTTATCATATGATACTTGGTAACGATCACTGGAATCTGAAATTCTATAAAATACCCAAAAATTCGACGAGATCCTCACACACTTCAGGGACAATCTTCGAAATGCTCTGTTTAGATATTGTGAATAGTTAAATCAAACTTGAGTATGAATCCCCCTCTCCCAGACGCTAAAAATCTCGCTCCTCGCCATCATGAGAACTGATCCAGAGTTGAGCGAAAATTAATTGTTACTAAAAACTACAACTAACTTGGTTGTAATTCTGCTGAACTCACAACCAAACCATTAGTTGTTATTCATCGACAGATAACTAACTTTTATAACTAAATTAGTTATCAGTTGAAATGGGCAACTAATTTTTTTTTTAAGTCATTAAATATTAGTTGCGATGGCAATTACAACATTTTAATTTAATTCGTATTTGAAAAATATTATTAACCATTAGTTAAGTAAACTATTATTTTTTTTTAAATACTTATTTCGTTACTTATCATTATTACTTATCATTTGTTTTCGTTAGATGCTTATACCATATGTACTATATCAACTTGAAACACTCCTGTGTCCTTCGGGAATTAATTCGATTTCATTTATTTTATTATAGAAAAATAATTATTTAAATTAAAATAATGGCTTTTGAAATAATATTGGCATATACTTATTACATTTTTTTGTTTATTGGATAATTGATATTCAGTGATAATTTCTACTAGTTAAAATTAAAAAAAAAAAAAAATGTTTATTTATTTGTAAATATTTATTATTTCTGATGGGAAGGGGGTGGGGTTTGGAATTCATCGATTTGGTGGCGTTTTCATCGTTTAATAGTTTTTCGAAGTTGCAAATGACGAATTAACTATCGAAAATTTGTTCGGCAACGAGTATTTCTAATTAATTATTAGTTTGCAAAATTCATCAGTATCGGTATCGTTAATTATGTTTTCAAGGGCGCTATTTATAATTATCATCGAATTATCAATTGTACATACGCATTTCAATTTTCAATTATTGCCGAAGTTTTCGTCGATACAGGGATCGTTCAGTACAGATTCCGTTTTTTTAAACTGGATTTTTTTATGGAGCATGCGCATTTCGATTTGCTCTTACTTATGAAGTTTTCTATAATATAGGTATCGTTTATTAAGTTCAAAAGGACAATATACGCTAAAAAAAAATGTCAAATGTAATGGAAATGCGCATGCTTGATAAACAATCCAATTAAAAAAAACGGAATCAGAACCCTCAAAAACCTAATTAATGAGCCTAAAAAACCTTTATCATGGAAAACTTCAACAGTAACGGAAAACTGAAATGTGCATTGTCGATCGAAAACTCTATAGTAAATTTGGGAATAGCATCTTTGAAAATTTAATTAACGATAGCTATAGCGAAGAATTTTGCAATAATTAATTAGAAATACTCGTTGCCAAACAAATTTTCGATAGTAAATTAGTCATTAGTAACTTCGGAAAACTTTTGAACGATCACCAAATCTATGAACTACGCACCCCCCTCCCCGCAACAAAAACGTAACAGTAAATCGAAATGTACGAACAAAAAGTCAATCCTAAATTCGAAATTATAGCCCTTGAAAACTTAATAAACGATATCTGTACCAAAAAATGTTTATACGTTAATTTACTTCGAAATGCGCATGTTTGATAAAAAATGCAATTAAAATAACGAAATCAGAACCCTCGAAAAACTAATGAACGGTCCCTATATCGAAGAATACATCAACAGTAACAGTAAATCGAAATACGCATGAGCGATGAAAAATCTAATTCAAAAAACGGAATCAGAGCCCAAGAAAACCTAAAAAACGAATCCAATATTAGAAAAAAAATTAAACAGTAAGGGAAAATCGAAATACGCAATAAAAAATCCGATGGTAAATTCAGAAATAGCGTCCATGAAAACCTAATAAATTTAATAAACGATGCCTGCACCGAAGAATTTTTTAAACTAATAATTAATTATTAATGCTCGTCGCCGAACGAATTTCCGATAGTAAATTCGACATTAGAAACTTCGAAAAAACTAATGAATGATCACCAAATCGATGAAATCGACATCCCCCTTCAAAAAATATTAATATAAATACTTAAAAATAAATAAACATTTTTTTTTTTCAAAAAATTTAACTAGCTGAAATTAGCACTGTATTGCAATTGTCTAATGAACGATAAAAGTGTTGAAAGAATATGCCGAAATTATTTCAGTCACTATTTTAATTAAAATAATTATTTTTCAATGGTAAAATAAAAAAAAATGAATTTATTCTTCTCAGGCTGGGTTACAATTAAAATGGAAATGGTGACCATTGATTTGGAAAAGGTTACAATTAATTAACTTGGAAATGCTATATATAGAATTTTTTAATTGTTAATAAACCCAGTACCCAGTCCTGGTATGAGCAGACATCCGTTAGACTTGCAGTTATTAAATGAGTCTTTTGTTATATATGTATGGAAAGAAGAAACATCCCTCTTTCCAACGAGTCGAACATCGAAATCGGATCAGCTGATTATTATAATTTTTTAAATACATTATTTGTTTCTCGTGATTAACTAGAGGATCTTTAGCCATTTATTTCTTAATATATAAATATTATTTAAACGACAATTGATTATCCACTGCGTCACATTGAATTGGATGTATATCGCTGCTCGAACAAGTAGAGCAGTTAGATGTTCCCAAGCCTCAAATCACACAACGATTGCTTGATTGCCTTCTAAAATCTTGTGAAAAACTTTACAAGTGCCTCTAGAACTCTTCAATAGATCTCTTAGAAAAAGATTTACTCTTCTCTCATTTCGATCTTAAATCTAGTTTCTCGTCAGTATAACTGATTTTTTTAAAAATATTTTAGCTAGCTTTCTGAAATCAGAAATAATTTATTTGCTAAAAAAAAATTAATTTAATTAGTGGGTTTATCAAAAATGATGGATTTCGCTTAAAACATGTTTGCGTTGTAATTTAATCTATATTTTACTTTTTCTTTTTTTCCAATTTTTTTTTTTTTTGGTAGCTCATTTCGATATAATTAAATGTTTAGCAAGCAGACTTCCTTAATTCTCTCCAGACGTTTCAGTTATTAGTTAATAACTAATACATTAATTTAATAGCATTAACGTTTGGAGGCTTCATCCCAATCTTCAGAATAATATTTCTGCAATTCGATATGACAGTTAAACAATTACACAGTCATACAATTATTTAAATAATATGTACAATGGTTATAATAAGTTAATTTAATTTACCTTAAATTTTCATTTTTATTCCTTTTGTCAAATAAATAAATCACATGGTCGAAACATTAATAAAAATCGAGAAGTACCTAAATCTATAGAATACCATTGTCACAGAGTATTTTAGAATTGTCCTATTGGACTTTGTCCTTTTATATCCTGTAGTCACTATTCCTTATTTATCCACCATCAGATCATCTCTTTTTTTTTTTTTATATCTATATGTTTCCACGTTTTAATTAGGTAATTATTAGAATATATCCAATTAACGAATGTAGTTAATTATTTTCATTTTACTAACCATATCAACATGATGATTACTTAAGGTTTTTTGTTCCAGTTTTGTGGTTAACGGTTTTATTAATAATTTTTTCTATGTATATAACTTTCAGTGTTTATCGATTTTTAATTTTATGTGTACCAACTGGTCCCTATTTCATAATAAAGTACAAGTGGGAAGACTCGTGCTTAGAGGTTACAATAGTTTATAGATGTTAGTTTTTTTTTTTTTAAACTTAAATAAATATTGTGAGGAATCACCTTTTGCTGTCAATTCAAATCATAACCCCGTATGGAGGCCATGTTTTGTACACGTTAAGCTGGTTTTCAAATTTAATATTATTTCAAAACAACTATTTTATTTTCTCTTGTATATATATATATATATATATATATATATATATATATATATATATATATATATATATGAATTTTTATTTCACCCTTCTATCTTTATATTCTCTGAAAGGCAATCTTTCCCTTGCCATATGCAACGCTCCCTTATCATGAAAATCGTATCTGCCCATCTCCTAAGCAGTATAGAAATTACGATCTAGATGAATATTCCCTCTTTGATGTGAATCCTTTAGTCGTTTTGATACCATCTGCAGATAGTTGAAGAAGATTGCTTAGAGAATCTTCTCGGAAATCGGAACCAGGTTCTTCTATCTCCAGATTTCCGGAATGTTATTGTCCCTTTGGTTGGGCAGGGATATTAATATTTGTCTGGTAACGGATAGTGAAAGTTTAGAAGAACTAGTTTTAATGATAAACATAGCTGAGGCATCGATATTTCCAATATAAAAATGTTCTCCTCCCTGTATCCCTCCAGTCGGTAATATCGATAGTATAGGATATGAAGTCGTGAAGACATCGAACTTTATTAGTTTAAGAACCGCATTATAAGAAGGAGGCGAAGAAAATGAAAGTTAAAAAAAGAAAAAAAAAGAGGAAACTTACTTTCCTTTTCTAATTGAGGTTCCATACTTTTTTACCTAAAATAAATTTAATCCTTAGGATTAATTAATTTTATAAACATATTTACTCACTTCCCTTATACCCCCTTATTTAATCCTTTATTCCTAGTTAGCCATTTTTGCCTATTCATATTTACTTATTTTTGGTCAATTATCTACAAGAAATATGGCACTTGGCAATTGCTATGTCATATCTGTGACGTGTCGAAAATGGAAATCTATATAATAAAACCTTTTGATGCGTCCGACCGTGCTCTTCGTTTATATCCGCTAAATCCTGACAACCGCTTAGTACAGTTCAGGCGACAGTTGTCCTCCTGATTGTTTCATATCTTCCTTTAATGACGCCTGCAGCATTTTTAATACGTTGAATTAGTGCATCCCGAGTGTCTACTTTTACTTTCTTCATCTTTGAACCAGCCCCATAAACAATAATCCAGTACCGTGAGGTCTGGAGATCTTGGAGGCCAACTAATTGGACCACCGCGACCAATCCAACGATCTGGAAACCTTTCATCCAAATGTTGCCTTGCCTGACAAGCGAAATGAGCGGGAGCTCCGTCATGCTGAAAGTACATTTGCATTCTGATGTTTAGAGAAACATCCTCTAATAGTCCTGGTAATTCAAGGGCCAATTAAATAACCGTTGTCAATACCAGACCACACGTTTACCGAAAGCTTATGTTAAAAATTGCTTTCGACTTTTACGTGGTGATTTTCGTCGGCCCACACATGGAAGCTGTGAGTGTTATTAATGCCGTCACGGGTAAATGTTCCTTTATCCGTGGATAGTTTGCGCGATACAACATGAGGATTGCCATTAATCCACCGAAAAAATTCCATACGTTTAGGATGATCTTCCGGTTGCAGATGCTGCCCTCTCTGTACATGGTATGGATACAAGCCTTGCTCGTGGAGTGTGTTTATTACTCTTGTTTGTGGAATGTCCAATTCGAAAATTAGAGTAACGATTACTATCGCTATTATTCTTGAGCAGATCGTTTGATCTTTTTCTTCTAGATTAAGAATATTTTCTACTTCTTCTAACCCTTGGCGAATAACTCGTTCGGACGTTATAGCACTGGGAATTGTTCTGTTCTCCCACACTTTGTTGAAAACTTGATAAATACCTTTTTTTATCAGTATATCTGTGATGAGGAAACCGTTGCAGATATTCCACAGCAGCTGTAGTACTCCCATTGAAAAAAAACATAAAAAAACAACATATTTGCATATAGTCTATGTGAATAGGAATTTGGAATTTTGTAAGACTTTAATAATACAAACGAAAATAATAATGAAATCACTGTGATGATCACTGGCACAATTAGCATAAGTTCTAATCTCATTGTAACTTGTTTACAATCTGTTTTTAACAAAATCATAATGCTAATACCGAAATGCTACTACATGTATGAAATATTGTTTATGTATGAAATATTGTTTATGTGTGAAATTTTGTTTATTTGTGATTAGCCAATACAATTTAAACAAATGAAAATCGGAAATGAACATGTGAATTATTAATATTTCTTTTCTTGTATCTAACCCACTCCTTGAGTTTGGCCCATTCCTCCCGACTCACCCTGCATCTATTTATATATATATATATATATATATATATATATATATATATATATATATATATATATATATATATATATATATATAATTTTTATTTATTTTAGTGATTGGTATTTCTTGGATAGCCTGGAAGGGGCTCACCCAGGATTATCATAGGATGATTTCTACATCTTTGATATGTACACCGATTTCCCCACTAATTTAAATAACAAAAAAAAAACCTGTACCACTACAACCCATGAAGGGTCTTGGGTTCAGTACTTGTTAAGGACCGTACTGTCTCTAGGCCAACGGTTGTGCAGGGAGGTGATTTGGCCGAGATCACGCTCAACCGCCAGGTTTTTCCCCCAAGTAAGGATACCCATTTTATAGAGGCTGGGTGGTTTCCAAATAACAAAATTCAAGTTTATTTCGATATGAATTGCGTTACGCACAATTTCGGGGCTATCCATTATGGGCATTTGGTCCTGCAGATGAAATCTGGCAATAGATCTTCCTTAAAGGTTTATTTATTCGTAAAGTTATGGAGTAGAATGGTCCCTAGCCTTCACGACCGAGCCCATCGCTTGTATTTAATGATGCTAAAAGTTTTACTCCCTCTTTCGTTGTTGAGAAATAATTGAGAAGATTTTAACTATTGTTTGTTTTATTCTGTTGTAGTAAAATGTTCCAGAGATAAGCAATCAAACTGGTTCTGAATATGACTTTTATACCGTCTAAAACTGTTCATCATGCCTTGAGCCTTTTATTGTTAACCGAAAATATCTTTTATTTATTATTTTGTATATATTTGTATTAATTTATTTTGAGATAAATTTGTCTCACAATGCGCATATTAAGTCACCATATACACTATATATGTATATTTATATATCATGTATAATATATCAGTAAAATGATATAATATACCATTTGTCGTTGGCTCTCTTCCCAAATGTTACGAACAAGGGTATATCGTCGTTGGCACTAAATGGGTTTTAAAATAT
>OX411307.1:44789174-44853354 GCA_948150685.1 Rhaphigaster nebulosa
GCACATAGTGAGAGATATGAGTCGGGAGTATCAGGCAATGGCAGGTTGCGATCTGTTGGTGCAGGTAGGCACACGAGTAAAGAATTGCAAAGGGAAGTGGAGTATTTAGTTAGGAGAAACGACGCATAAATGTCAAGGGGTTGCAAGGGATAAAAAATCGCGAATAAGAGCGGCAAATAGGGTCAAGGATTGGATAGAAACGGTACAAAAAGAGTTTGAGGATATTTTCTTTAAGGAGTATAATACATTAGGAGTGACGGGGAGGACGGTCCATGAGATCCTGTTAAAGGAGGACAGGGTGACGTATGTGAAAGAAAGGAGATATCCGCAGGCACTGAGACAACATATTAGGGAAGAGCTAGAGAGTCTGAAGAAACAGTGTATTATCGTCAACAGTACCTCACGTTGGGACAGGAGCAAATAATCTTTTTGGACCACACCATTTCCAGGGAAGAAGTAAAGCCCGACGCTGCGAAGGTAGAGGCGATTAGGAGGATGGCGGTGCCACGATATGTTAAAGGGATCCGCAGACTCCTGGGGACGTTAAATTATTATAGGAAATTTGCACCAGAAATGGCGGAATATTTATTACCGGTCAATAATTTCCTAAAGAAAGAGGCTAAACTAACCGTGACACCGGAGATGGTAGATAATATCCGGAAATGCATGGAGAAATTTCAGGCGGAGCCGGTATTGGCGTTCACGGATTTCATCAACCTTTACCATGGATGCCAGCAAATATGCATTAGAAGTTGTGTTGTCTCAGGATGGAGTCGGAGGAAAGCGTCCCGTAGCATATGTTAGCAGGCGCCTAACCGACGCGGAAACGAGGTATAGTGCCCTACAGAGAGAGCTATTGGGGATTATATGGGCTATTGACCATTTTAGACCATATGTCTTCGGAAGAAAGTTACGTGTCCTCAGACCGCTTCAATGGATAGGAAGGTTAAAGAAGTCCTCGGCGAGAGTCGAGCGATGGAAGGAATTCTTAGGGCAGTATAACTTGGAGATAAGTTATAAACCAGGTAAGGAAAAGATAGTGGCAGACTAGAACCATCATGGTCAACGCCATTGAAGAGGGTAGCGGGGCCAAGAGAAGTACGGTCATTTTTCGTAACCATAAAGCAATTTTTATCGTGTTGTTAGAGCTTTAGAAATTTCTTTTTAGTGCAGATGTAGATGTAAGGACCTTTTTTTTTCTTGTGCTAGTGTATAAGTAGAAAAAGATTTTTTTGTGTAGTGATAAGTAGCAAGAATTGTGAGCTTTATGTTAAGCACAAGCTAGTGATAATGGATTTTCTTTTTTGTTTGCTGTTGTTGTTTGTTAAAATGTGTATGTCTTGCAGAAGGACTTTTGAGTTTTTTTTGTTATGCCTTGTTAAAAGATCATGTGTGAGGTAGTAATGTTCGATTGACTGTCCGCTCTGCTCTGCGTTCCCTGAAGAGGTTAACAGGTTAAGTTCGAATATAAAGTTTACGAAGATCCTCGTAAACTGGCGGGGAGAGGGGAGCTAAAGAGCCGTGCTAGTTATTTCTCAGCCCTTTCCTTTTTTTTTGTTAATTTAATTTGTTCGTCGTTGCATAACTTATATAATTTATATATATAATTTTATAGAAAGTTCACAATGGATCGTTAGTTATAAATACATTGCAGTTGGGGACTTTATTCCGAGCTAAGAAAGCAGGATCCGCTTCGACATTAAGGTCCTTTAGATCCCTGAGATAGATATTTATACTGCATTAAAATTTCGGACGTTGCTTCACTATCTCAGGGGTAATAATTTAGTTCCATTCATCAATTTTGCTGGAGGAGGGTGCGTTGGGAGTTACTAATTCACATCTAGAGATGATTATTTGAGATTGGGCCTCTAGTCTGTATTCTTGCTGGGTACAATAAAAAGGTTAATGGAGATTCATTATGGATTCAGCTATTGGATGACTATATTTTCTTCAAATAACCTGGGAAAAATTTAATTATTAGGGGCCACCACACCGACAGTTCTTTGTCAAAATTAGGACTGGGAACCTTTGTCGAAAATAATTTGTTTTCCAAAAAGATTTTTCTATTTTCCGTTAATATTAAAAATATTTTTTTTAAATTATTCACAACAAGAAAGATAAATCCTGAATTGAATTTAAAGTGAAAATACAAATTTTATTATTTAATTTACATATCTTCTCATGAACGTAATCTATGGGCACTTTTTAATCAAAATTTTTTTTATTTAACGCAAACATTGTTTGTTTGATATGTAGAAATTGTATTCGATATACACAAACCTTTTTTATAATGAAACTTTAAGGTTCTTGAAATAATTCTCTTAGTTATCGGAAATTCCCACCTTTGCAGGATACCAAAAATTATGAAGGCGAAACAAAAGGGCTTAAAGCAACTTAAAAAAATTAATATGTTTGAGGAGCAATAACACGAATTAGCAAACAACCTAATCGATAAACATTTTTTTTTATACTATTTTTTTTACGACTTATTCTTAATGTAAAATATATATTTTTTAGTAACGCATCTCTTTTACTTACATTTATGTATAGTTCTTTCAATGATTTATATTTCTCTGTCCCCGCTGTAGCGCGGATAGCCCTATAATGCCGGTCGTTTCATTTCCCCATGACCTGCGTTATAGCGAGGGCCCATCAATTTTCAAAGTATATTTGTTTGCTATATACATAGCATACCTAATATATGTCTGACTAATTCTTTAGCAAGTTGCACATCCTTACGAAATTTGACTGATGTGCCAATGCCCTTATTGTGCCCGAATGGGCCAAAATATAAATAAACTTATCTAATTATGAGACTATAGAGTACTTTGGTATTTTTATGCTCTTTCTACATCAATATATCAATAAATATTCTATAATTTTCCTTAGTTCTTATATAAATTTTACAAAAGTCCATGGGCAATTGACAATCCTCATTTTCCCTTAAAAGCCGATACATTGCAAAAGGATATTACTTCCAATATAAGAAGGGTATAAAGGATCGTAAAATATCCTTAACAAGGGCACTTAAAAGATTTTAGGACTCTCTCAGTATATCGTCATAAATTTGAGCATCAATAAATTTAATATTGTATTTATATTGCTAGGCCGAAACCATAATAAAGTTCATATTGAAAAAAAATTATTTTTCCCTACATTCAAGTGATACCTATTGTGCAGGACAATATTTAGATTACAAATCCGAGAGTATTATTATTCACAAATGGATGTAACTCGATAAGAGATATCGATTTTGAAAATTCGCAAATGGCTTTTCTGATGGCAGTGATCGGAGAAAATTGGTTCGTATATACCAATTAGCCCAACGATCGTCAGGTATTTTATCTCCGATTATAGTTAGGGGTTATGGCGTCAAATGGCCATATAGGACAGACTGCACGATATTATCTTCCATTTAAATTATCAACCTCTATACAATTGTTCGCCCCACTAGGGGCAAATAAATATTGGCTTTTATTTTTTATTTCAGTATAATATTCCTATACCACATTCTGACACAGTGCGTTATTTAAGTCTTTAGCTGGACTGACATGGACAAGCCACATATGGTAGAATGGAAAAGAAAAGAACTGAACAAGCGATACGGACTTCTTTCTAGGCTACTTGGCAGACGTTCAAAATTATCACTGACAAATAAATTAACCATTTACAAAGTACTCATAAAACCACTTTGAGCATATGGTATTGAATTATGGAGAACAGAAAAAAAGTCAAATATCAATCAAATTAAATCATTACAATCCAAATTACTTTAAAAAAAATCGTAGATGCCCCCTTGTGTGTTTCTTATGAGACGTTAAAAACTGACGTTGACATCAGTAGCGTAGCCAGGATTTCGTTTCGGGGGGAGAGAGAAAGCCCCCTATAAACATAAGATTTTTCTATGACCAGGCATATTATGTATAAAATAACTTTCAAATAGGTTTATACAACTTTTGGTTACAGACTAGGATAAGTATAAGTATTTTGTAATTTCGGGGGGGGGGGGGGTGGAAGGGGTCCGGACCCCCTGGCAGCTGAAACAGATCTTTTCAATAATTTCCATGACAGACTGACTCTAAACTCAAATCTACTAACTCAAGCACTATCCATCCCCAAAAATCCTTACGATCCGTCCAAAATATTCTGACTTTGTGTGGGGATGAAATGCATGACCTAGAATCCGAGATAAAAAATAAAACACGCTGAATCCGTTTTATTTTATATCTCGTGCTTGGAAAATGAAATCGACATGGTTTTCCCACTAAAACAATTGTTTTTTTAGAGTATATTAAAGGAAATACAAACTTTAAAAGGTAATTGCTTTTTGGTCAAATAAATTAAAAACAATTTTTAGATTACTGGGTAAACTAGCTTTATAGAATTTTTAGCACTACAAATTATAATGTATTCTATATATTATATTATATGGCAGAGCTTGATTCAACGCACCAAACCTTTATGTTGAAAATATTATCAAGAAAAAAAATTGTTTTTTTATTTTACAGTTCCGAGGAGGCTCAAAATATTTAAGCACCGAAATTTGCTTTTCCATTTCCAGCTCTGTATCTCTTCTCGGCTTCTAACACTTTGAATTCGGCCTTAAATGTTCTCATTATATTGAGAGTTACTATGACATTC
This sequence comes from Rhaphigaster nebulosa, assembly GCA_948150685.1. NCBI lineage: Eukaryota > Metazoa > Arthropoda > Insecta > Hemiptera > Pentatomidae > Rhaphigaster > Rhaphigaster nebulosa. The sequence continues at coordinate 44,793,816 of OX411307.1, forward strand.
TGAGAAGACTCGGTTTCATACAATAACAATAGACCAATCAGAACGCTCTCGAACCAAAAGTGGTTCATAAAACACCCGATTTGCATTAACCGGGGTATTCCTACGTGTTTTAGAACCAATGTTATCCTCAAAAAACCTCAATTTCGTTTTTATTTTATAATCAAATTATTTTTACACAGACCTCCTGGATAATGCAATAACTGTTAATATGAATTGAAAGAATAAACTTCTCTGTTTCTAACGAGTCCCAGAAAATCGAAATCGGATAAACTGAAGACGAGATTCAGAGCTTTAAATTAGAAAGTAATTTCGTGGTTTACAAATTTTGAGTCTCATCGGAAATGTAAAAAAAAAAAATATTTTTTGTTTTCAATTATATTTTCAACATAAAGGTTTTTTGGTACGCTGAATCATAATCTGAAATAATGCTTAGGGTTGAAAATTCTATAAGGTTAGTTTATCAAATAATCTAAAAATTGTTTTCAATTTATTTAACCAAAAATCAATTACCTTTTAAAGTTTGTATTTCCTTTAATATATTCTGAAAAACATTTTTTTTGGTGGGAATACCACGTCGATATCATTTTTCAAGCTCGAAATATAAAATAAAACAGTTTCAGTGTGTTTTATTTTTGCTCCTAGGGCCCATTGGAACGAACACCGGGGCAAGCGTCCAATATTTTTGTATGTAGAATAATCGACAAAAAAATTGGTTAAAATCGGTGACCCATTGATTGTCCTGTACCCTTGTGAGAGGGGAACTTTATTTAGACCACTGAACAGCGTAGGGTTACACCCGTTATGTAAAAGATAAATAGCAAGAGTTTTTGTTTAGATAAGTATATTTCTATTGCTTAATTTATTGGGCGTAATCACAATAAATGTACATATTCATGACACATTTTTCGTATTCAGTGAACTAATCATATACAACAAGGAACCAAAATTACTTTCTACCGTACAAGAGAAAAGGGTCAGTTACCATCATTCCCTTAAGAAGGAAATCTTGTATTTTGTCACGATATTAGACGACTCCTGGAAAAAATGAGTCTTCCAGAATATTTTCCAGATAGCTGGCGCCTATTTATTGTTGGCTCAAAGCGAAGCTTGAAATGCGTTCTTCTACACAATGGGAACAAATATGGTTCAATACCAATTGCTCACTCAATGACAATGAAAGAAACTTATAGCTCCATAGCTTTGGTCTTAGAGAAGATAAGTTATCGTGAACATCAATGGGTGATTTGTATGGACTTAAAAACGGTAAACTTTCACATCGGGCAGCAAACTGGCCACACCAAATATCCTAGTGTCTTGTGCCTCTGGGAAAGCAGAGACCAAACACACCAGTGGGTTAGACAAGAGTGACCTAAGACGTGGTCGTTGGAGAAAAAAATCCTTGTTAAGGAACCCTTAGTTGAACGAGAGAAAATCATCTTTCCTGGACCTTATGAACCACTTCGTAAAGGCTCTTGATAATGACTCTTTGCATTTATAGGGAAAAATGCCCCACTTGAGTAAGGAAAAGATTAAAGCAGGAATATTTAACGGCCCAGAAATAAAAAAATTCATTAAGGACTTCGTATATTCCATGAATGAAGCTGATCGAAAATCTTGAACTTCATTTGTTGCAATTGTCGGAAATTTTCTGGGCCAACGAAAAGGAGAAAACCATGTTGGGCTAGCAAATGATATGCTTAAAGATTTCAAATCCCTTGGGTGCAACATGAGTATTAAGGTGCACTATTTACACAGCCACCTGGACCGTTTTCCTGAAAATTTAGGAGAGAGCAGTGAGGAGCAAGGTGAAAGATTTCATCAAGATATTAAAATTATGGAGGACCGCTATCGAGGAAGGTGGAATACGCACATGAAGGCAGATTATTGCTGGAGTTTAGAAAGGGGTTGTTGCAAGATATATTCAAGAAGGTCACGAAAAAGAAACTTCCGAAATGTTGAGTGACTAGTTGGTTCCATTGATGACTTGGTACTATCTTTGTATATATAATAATATTAGTATATACTAATAACATTTGTATAATATAATGATATTTGTATAGCATAATAATATGTGTGTAATTTAATAATAAAAATTTCATGTTTAATTTCTAGATTTGGTTCATGGATTTAACCCAATATAACGTAAAATGTACATTTCACTAAAACGTTATATATTTGTAATTTTACCTCATAGGCAAAAACTAATGCCATATTTGAATTCAGGGCACCAAATTCATATGAAATCAGCTCCAAATACCTCGCCACCAAAATTACTGTTGGCCTGTGTTACATCAAAATTCTAGATATTGTTCTTGATTTGTAACTTATTAAGTAGTGTTTTTAGTTAGGTTGAGTGGTGACCTCTCTTCACGGCCAAGAATATTATGACAAAGAGGGGTCTCGTCTTATCGCTGTAGATAAGCCGGAGGAAACTGAACTTGTTATGGCTTATGCGGCAGTTGTAATGTTTATTTACTATTCAACTTTGGGCGTAAATTTATATAGATGTATCTATTCCATGTGTAAACCTATATATTTATAACCTATGCCACTCCATATTTTCATAAATGATATTACAATTAAAATTTGAATTATCTTTTGCATTCATTATAATTACTAATTTATTAATTTATATTTATATTTTTTTTTAAGTTTTAAATATATTTTCTAAAAAAATAAAATTAGAAACGCCTCAAAAAAAAGTCTCATCGTCCCCAAAAGCTTGGAGTGGTTGGAGTGGTTCTAATCAATTATATTTGTTTGAAAAAAATGTTAGATTTTTAGTTTCAATATTTATCTTAATAACAATTTATTTTAGTATTTTATGAAAAGCTACCACAATTTAATTTACGATTAATGTTTAAGTGATCAAAAAATGAAAATTAACTTTTTTTTAAAACAAATAAGGTAAGTAGTATTGGATAAGAAAATTCCCGATTTATGTTTTATGACAGCGATAAATCTAATTAGGCAAACGCTTCTCTTGTAAAATTCCACTTCGTATTTTATATATATATATATATATATATATATATATATATACAGGGTGTCCTAAAAAGTAGGATAACCCTTGGGTGTTTTATAGCAAATTTAAAGCTGAACAAAGAAGTTCCCATGAAAATGGCTCGGCAAATGAAGTCTTCACCAGTTTTCAGGGCAAAAACATGAAAAAAAAAAAAAAACACGTTTTTCGACTCTTTTCAGCAATTAATAAAGAAACGACTCATTGCATAAAAAAAAAAAAAAAAATATATATATATATATATATATATATATATATATATATATATATATATATATATATATATATCAAAACTTATGTCATGGAGAATTAGATTTGTCTTCGAGTGAATCCAATAGCTGCTTTATTGGTGGAAAATTAGATATAGCGTCAAAAGATTCCAATAGCAGATATTTGATAGATCAAACACACGATCTTCGGTGAACTGTCGGATTTGACATGATTTTCAAAATGATTGGAGAATGTCGAATTCCAAACCAACTTGTTATTTTCGCAAAATTGGTTTGAGGCTTAAGAAATATTCTAAATACCGGCAGACACGGAACCTAATTTAAAAAGTTAGCAGAAAGGTAAAATGTTAGTGCAAATTTTGATTTTGGAGTACGGTAAATTTTCAGCTCAGAAAGGTTACATTGGCTTCTGCTATCTTCGATAGGCTGAAAGCTACATAAGGCAGTAAATGAAAAATCTGGTGCTGTGCGCGCATCGCACAACTTTTAATTTGTGGTTAATCGATTTTGACGAAAAAGTTAATGGTGGTAATTTAAGTGCATTTACTTGCCTCATGCTGCTTCCGAGCTACCGAAGTTAGCGAAAGCCATTATATCCACTTTTGTTAGCTAAAAATTTGTTGTCCTCCAAAATCAAAATTTCTTTTCGCATTTTACATTTTACCTTTCTGAAGAATTTGTTTCTGTGTCTAGGTTTTTAAAAAAAATTAAAAATATACAACGTATAACCAATTTTGCTAAAAATAACTATTTGGTTTGGAATTCGACATTGGCCCGTCATTTTGAAAATCGCGTCAAACCCGATAATTCATCAAATATCGTGTGTTTGATCTGTCAAACTGCTATTGGTATCATTTGACTCCATATCTAATTCTCTTATTTATCTATATATATTTTTTTTTTTGGTGCAATTTGTCGTTTCTTTATTAATTGCTAAAAAGTGTCGAAAAATGTGTTTTTGCCCTGAAAACTAGTCAAGATTTCATTGGCTGACCCACGTTCATAGGAACTTTTTGTTCAGTGTTAAATTTGTTATAAAACCACCTTGGGTAATCCTAATTTTTTGGTATACCGTAAATATAAATTATATATATATATATATATATATATATATATATATATATATATATATATATATATATATATATATATATATATAATTTGAAGGTTTTTTTTTTCTACTTTTTCAACAAATTTCTTTTAGTTTTGAACAATTTCGACCTTAATCTGCAGCGAATAAAGTTTAATCCGAGAGTATAATAGCCATATGATATTACGATGTTTTCATTGTGCATTGGACTATTCATGACAGCACAATCTGTTCATATGTTACATAGAGATAGCATTGACATGGTACGTACCCCCGTGTTCTGTTGCAGATTAATCCTTTGACACAATTATGCACGTACATGTTTGTGTCCCTATCGTGTTGTAGTTGGAAGTATAATGGACAGGTTTATATGTATTCTAGAAAACGAACTAAATATGTTTCGACCATTGATATAAGTCAAAGCTGAATTTTCGTTAAAAATAATTTATTTTTGTTGTGTCAATAAATCTCTTTCAAAAAATAAAAAAAATTACTTATTTACTTATTCTTTGTATTAAGTACAAGTGATTATTGTTAAGCTGAATGGTAACTTAAGAGAATTTTAATAAAAATATAATTTAACAGTAAAATAATGAAAAAAAAGAAGACATTCTGCCATTTTTTAGGGTAATAGAGCTCACTAATTAAATAAATCACAAAATTAGCATATCTGCATTAATATTGACTCTGTTGATAATAATATTGAAATTAAAGAATACCTTTTAAAAAAAAAAGAAATGGTTTACCTTTCTTTAATGTTGTTATAAATGTAATTTCATCTATTATAATAATATATAATACTGAGTTTATTTATATTTTTTGACCGGTTGTCCTAAAATACATTCTTGTATTTTGTTAATATATGATTTTTTTAAGGATATAAAAAAAAATTTCCATAAATATTTTTATTTTCCATAAATATACCTGTGTTTTGCAACTAAAAATAAATGTCTGATTCAATTAATAAAAGTTTTAATTTTTTCTGTTTATAGTTGTGAATGTAGTATTATTGATTCCAAAATGTTGTAAATGTTAATTTTTAAGGGAAAGTGGGATCCTTATACAACTGAATGTTAGCGTAAGGAAAAAAAAAAAAGAAGGAAACATCAGGAATATTTTCTCAATATCCATTTGATTAATCACTTTCAATATATATATTTTTTTAGTAATATTGACTGTTGGTACATATCCTGTGCATTGTTTTTAGTACATTCCTATATCTAGAAGATCTGTTGTAAAAAACAAAAAATATTAAGTTGTGTTTATAATTTAAAATATGAAATGTATTTAATTTTTTTTATAAGTCTGTAAATGTTATTATTTTTAATTTGAAAAAGCTCAGTTTATGTTTCAATATAGTTATATGGCTGTGTACAAAATTCAACAAATTCAGACTTTCTGAGAATATCTGAAAAAATGTTCCCTTATTTGATAAAAATATTAATTTACGGAAAACGCAAAAAACTAAAAAAAAATCAGATTTACACCTTACTAAAAATTTTATTTAGGATGTTTGGGTCCGAAAGACCTTTTTCAATTGGATTAATAGTATTCATTATAGCTTCTGAAATACTGTCATTATGTAAAAATATTTCTACTATGCCATTATTATGTAAAAATATTCCTATTTCACTCGTAAATTAACTGGAAAATGTTAGTGGAGAGGTACTTATATTATTATTGTTTATTTATTTTTTATAACGAAGTACTCATGTAAAATACGCATATTATATATAGTTCTAGAAAAATCAGAAAAAGTTTTACTTTCTTATAAAAATATAAAATTTGGTTTTCATATTTTTTTTTAATTTCCGCCACCTCTTAAAAAAACAATTTTACGCTTTTTATCCGGAGAACAGCAGGTCACAAGAAAAGTTATTTTTTTCAGTTTAAAATTATTTTTATTACAACTAAGTAAATCGTTCGTATGTTAGAGCGTTAATCGGATTTAAGGATCAGAGTTTCTAAGGATCGTATGTCGAATTCTGTTGTACACAGACAAATTGTTTATAATTATAGCTTCCAGAAGTCTGTATATTGTGAGGTAATATTGGTTTGCTATAATTGGTTGAAATTTACCTTTGTTCTTAGGTGTTGACTCTGTTAAGTCTTTTAGGATCCTCTTCCTCGTACCTTCTGAAATTTCATCAGACCTTTTCGATCCATCCTAATCCTCTTGTTCAATCACGATCCAGCTATAAGCCACATCCAAGCTTAAAACGACACTTGCCTTAGTATGCTCTTATCAAGCTTCGCTGAATTTTTATCCATTGATACGGTTAGGGAAGATGTGCTGGTATCTTCCGTTCTCCTTATATATGGGGACATGTTTGGATTTGGGATTTCGAGGCTGTGTGAAAATATTTATTGATTTTTTTTGTATAATAATTCCAAAACACTTTAAATTTTTCCTCTATCTTCATAAATAACATAAACGGGCTCAGTTCTGCACCAATGTTTGTTAATTAAGAAGTTTCATCGAAATTGTAAGTGCTTTCCCCTCCCCTCCCCATTTCTAGAATTGTTTGGAAACTTATTTATTTGATCCGTACTCTTTCTTGGCCGTTGAGGAACATTGTGCCAATTTTCATTGATATGAATTTGTTTATAAATAAATGATATGATTAATGCTTGTGTTATCAATGGATCCAATTTCTATCAATGGTTTCATATTGTTTATTTAAAGGATTTCTGTTTTACATCTCACTCCTTATATGGACACCTGTTAGTGACTATCCTTTGCAGAAAAGCAATTTCTAAAATAAGCTGTCTATCTCCGTGAGGGTGTGGGAAAGCCTACGCGGAGGGCTGCTTAATCGATGTCCTATTTACCTTCGCCTCCAACACCCCCTCCCCCTCTCGCAAGATGAAATTAATTTTCTTGGTTTTCCTAGTGCCTTCAAAAATTTATAACCACCATGCTCTGGCTTATGAGCTACGTGGTCTTCATAAAACCTCGGAGCTGTATAGCTAGTTTTAAATTTTTTTAGTTCTCAATTTTCTCATGGTTTTTAAATTTTGCCTCTGCTACGCTCATAAAATGTAAGTTATTGTTTAACGAAATATATTTAAATAGTTTTTTAATTAAATGGGGACTATTTCACCAGAACGTTACGTAATGAGTTATCTTGCTGTAGGATTCGAATCTGGATTTATAAAATAAACAAAAAAAGATTCGCTTAAACTAGATGTTTTTAAAAATTGTGATTCTGAACTATAATGGTTGATTTTAATTTATTTAGCCTCTTCATGAAACTCAACCAGGGGAGAAAATACGTGTTACAAACCTAATCTGGCCACAGGTTCTGAGCCCTTTAATAGGCAATAATTTGAAAATCAATATATTCTGTTGCCGGCTTTTAACCGTAAATCATATTTCAGAGATGCATTTTATTGAATTAAAAAGTGTTTGTTAACAAATAGAAAGCTTCATTGTGTATTTCGATGACTCAAAAGTAAGCATAAGACTAAAGAATTATTTTTGCCAGTTTGTTTTTGAAATCTCTCACGATATTATATTTACTGGTTAAAATAGTCCTTATTCGATTGTTGGATTTCTCTCCCTATCTCTCTCTCAAAAAAAAAATTATTAATTTTTCTTTTGTAAGATCTGTGCATCAAAAACTCTGTATTTGACAACTTTATATCGACTACTTGTGCAATTAATTTTATTTACATTTATTTTACTTTAGGTATTAATGATGGGTCAAGTTTGGCCAGTTTTAATAAAAATAAACGTTAAATAAAATACTATGTTATTTATTTTAAGGTATTATCTTATTAATTAGATTAAACAGTTCTATTGTTATTCTGAACGTTAATTTGAAACAGTTTTACATTAAAAAAAAAAAAATTATAGTATGAATAATTTTTTTGATGATGATAATTGATCATAAAAAAAAATAATTGAGACCTCTAATTATGATGTACGAAGTGTTTTCAGTTTGTCTATTTATTGATAAATAAAAATTATTAATTTAAGGATGAATTATAGTTTTTGTCCAAAATCACATTTATTGGTCGCTGTGCGCGACACTGCTTCTGAATTTAGGGGGTTGCCTCAACACGTTCAGTCGCCACGACTTACAAAAAGTATTGCTAGGTCAAATTTTACAGAGTGAAATTGAAATTGACTACAGCGATTCTCTGTTGAATTTCTTTCTTTACAATTGGTTGCTTGGTAGGCTGATGTTACGAATGTTATTTATTATTGTTATTTATGTTGCGATTGTAGTTTCATAGTTACGAATAACTTATTGATCTAGTTTTTTACTGAAATGAGATTACCGCAGTTACCCGCAATTACTACAGTAAAACAGAAATTATTTAATTATTCTTTATTAAATCATATAAGCATATCTTTTCATATTTATGTTTATTATCAAAAACGCATAATATATTATTTGTAGTTATTATAATATTGACCGAACCTAAGGAAGCGTTTGGCATTTCGTATGTCTGTTTGTTAAGCGATTACGATCAAACTCTAAAATCATTCGATTTTTTTTCATGTTTGGCTCAAATATTCCTTGAAGCCAGGAAAAACTAGGTATGTATAAGGATTTTTATTCATCCCGATCCAAGATGGTGGTCGTTTTAAAGGTCCGATATCATCAAAAATCTGTTTGTTTCGCTGTTTTACATAAACGTTCCTGAAAGGCATTTGTTACATATTGTTTTTTTGTTTATACGCATTGACACAGACGTTGAAGGGAAAACACAATCAAATAATTACTATGATTGTGAGGAGATTGATTTTTTTTTTTTTTTATGAAAAAAAAAATTATCAGTTCTATAATGGGTTCTATTATTTGTGAACTGTTTTTGATATCTCTAGAGTCCTGGCGACTTTTTGGCATTGAGAATTGCAGCAGTTTTACTAGAGCCATCTATATTACAAGAGGACATTGTTAACTGAGGCGAAGAGGTTTATGCAAAGTCACATCCATATTCAGCAGATTCACGTTGTGATTGGAATAAACGGGAGAAAATAAAATAAATATCCCTGAATTGGTACGAAATTAGGTTTGTTGATAATTAAATATGGCTTAAATGATTTTAAGTTGGCTTTTCAATCAATGACAACATTAGCCAATTCTTCAATAAATGCTGCATTAAAGAGCAGATTTTAGATTTATTCGTCAGATCTACAGCTCAAAAAATTACTAGTAAACTTGAACTAGAAATGGGTTTGAATGTTATACGGGGATGGTGTTGATATGGCTACGTCAGGGACTGTTGTTAGCGTGCAACTGTTAAATGTTTATTTCGACCTTGTTATATTATATTGTTTTTTATAATATAAAATATAAACTGTTTTTACAACAGATAAACTACAGAAAACGGACAGAAGAATGATCAGAACAATCATCAATAAAAAACACCAAATAGACGGACAATGGCTAACAAAGTAGTCTACAAGGAAAGTGAGTCAATAACAGACACTCTGAGAAAAAGGAGAGTTGCCTTTTTCTGACACATATCAAGATTACCAGAAACCAGGCTAGTGAAACAACTATTCAATTACTTCTGGAAAAATAAAACAAAGAAAACTGGTTCTAAGAGGTCCAGGATGATTTGGAGGAGTTAGGTATAACAATGCAACAAATTGAAGGCAGAGGAGAGAAGAGGAATCTGAGGAACAGAGAAACAAGACTTAAATTAAAAACATTTGAACGAAAACAATACACCATCGGTGACGAAGAAAGGGCAGCCAGGTCTGAAATAATGAAGAAGTTTTGGGAGCAGAAGAGGAATCTGAAAGCCAAATTTCTAGCTAATACTCCGAAGACTTGAATGTATAAAGACTGATTAAAGTGCTCCAATGTGGGCGTAAACTACTTAAATATATATATATATATATATATATATATATATATATTGATTTTTTTAAAACATATGTTTATTATTTCTTCAATATTGATTGTATACAATAAACCTTTTTTTTTTTTTAAATTGTTTGAATGTGAGCATTGATCTTTATTGGCAATGATCCTTAAATCAGGCTTGCTGTAATGCTAAAAAAAAGTAATAATAAAAATTAAAAAAAAAGGTTTATGGAGGAATTGACTAATTAAGTGGAAGATAAGGGTCGGAGCAGTCATAGTTCTGGGGAAAAAAAAACATTGTTTCTTTTGTTTTGTTTATTAATACAATATTTGTTTTTGATTAGTTATACCGATGTAAAAATTATATATTATATAAATAAATATATATTTTTATTATGAAAGCCATTATATCCCTTCCGTTTCATACTCTTGAATTCAGTGACCCCTGGATATTTAGTCTTAGGTTGGATGGGCTTCCGAATTAGAGAAGAAAGAGAAATTTCCTCCCCTAAGAACAAGGCCCGTAGAAAACCGTTAGAGAATATAATTTACCGTAGAACGCGGTAAGGAAAGAGCACCCATTGAGTGGAGTTCCATATCGTTTTCCGGACTTCCTCCCCTCCCCATCATTCCCGTCGGGTAACTCAACCTTCGGAAATTAGCTCTTCGCCCAGTTCTACCTCCGGCTTTTTCATCGGTCTCCCTCTATTGTTCTATCCCTCTTCCCACTCCCCCACTCCATAATAGGCGCCGGGATTAGAAGCCGTTCTTCCCTACAAAGCACCCCTTCTATAAAAAATTATATTCCGATGCCGCCGTGCGTGTAATCGTAACTGTGCGTAAACTGGAACAGATATAAAAAGATATACATTGCTTAAAAAAAAAAAATTTTAAAGTATGACCATAAGTTCGAATGAACGACATTATATACAGCGCACGTATGTGAAGCTTGAAACCGGGGAAAAAATTCGAATCGGGAACTTTGTGAAAAACTCCATTTAACCCACCATTTTTCAAGCTTGATAAATTATTTTCATCCCTCTGAATGTTTCAGGGTGTTTTATAATTCTCTTCTGGTAAGTATGGACTAAATTAACAGAATCTAGGAGAAAACACCTAAAAAAAATTACTGTGCTGAAAGAATTGTATTTTTATACTCATTATATTTGAAGTAATAGATAACAGAATGGCGGAAGATTTATTTTTATAATATTGCCCTAAATTTTAGGTTTATAATCAAAATTTAACCCGACAAGACCTAAAACACAAATAAAAACTCCTTTATCCGATAAAATTAAATAAACAGAAAGAATCATCCAGTAATACTTTATAAACATGGTTCGTAAACGAGCAATGAAAAACAGTAAATTAATAAAATGATAATTTTAAAATAATGTATGTAAATAAACAAATTATGTAATATGAGAAACAACTACCACGGATAAAACCACTGATGACTATGATAATTGAAATTTTTACAATGTCCGAGTTCCGATTGACTTTACAAGAAGTGGCAAGAGTGGGAGAAATTTATTGGATTACACTTTGATGCGCCAGTTATCTATCAAGCTTGAAGAATGATGGCTTTAATGGAGTTTTTCGCATTCTTCCTGATTTGAACTTTTGTCCGGTTTTAAGGTTCAAATATTCCTATGTCCAACGTAGGGATGACAAACAGACATCGATAATTATCACCTTGCATAAAAATTTCGATAAAACAAATCGAAACATTTTTTTAATTTGAAAGCTTAGCTTAAAAACAATTTATTTCTACCAATTATTAGCAAAAAACAAATCTAGAAAATCATTTAATTACTAAAACAACATGTTTCACAATGTGACCTTCCACCCTTCTATGTGATAGTGTAAAAAAATCTATCAAAAATTTTCAAAAGCAAACAATTTCATAATACGTATTAAATAAGTACAAGTTCAGACTGTCTTTATAGAAAAACAAAAATCTCTCAAATTTGGTTTGGGTTTGTAAACTATCTATAGAAATGAAGTATTTATGAGCTAAAAGAAATAATTCTGATTTGTTTTTGGGGGAATTTTTACTAATTGTATAATTTTTAATAATTATATGGTATGTTATAAAAGTTTATTTGATATATTTTTTAAAAATAAAACTGCTGGGTGAACCAGAAATAATTTAACTAGCGATTGCTAAATTATTTGCCACTTCTATAATTTTGTTTTATTGAAAACTATTTTTGAATGTTATACATTAATCTTCAGTTCTAAAAACACACAAAAAATTTCAAATTATTATTCAAAATATAGTTTGGTATAATATCATTATAGATATTAAATTAGATGTAATACAAATCAATATTATAAAACATAATACTGATATAATACTTGCTTTATAATACTGATTTGTATTACATATAATTGATTATATATAATAATACCAAACTAGATTGATCCTTCTATACCATCATGCGGATGTCAACTCAGAAATAATTTGATGTTTTTATTTTTAAAAATCAATTATAAAAAGTTCCTAAATTAACTTTCTTCACCAACGAATGGGCCAAGGTTTTTAATAGAGTTTTGTATATTTTCCGATTTACACGATTTACAATCAATATTTTCTTTTAAATTATAATTATTAATAATTGTAATTTTGTATTTCATAACATTAAATTAAAGTTTTTTTTTTTAAATCTAAAAATTTAACTGCTAATAAAAAACGCTCAGATTATCACACTCCATGTAATTCTGAACACATTGGCGGTTGCAATGTGATTAGATAAGTGACTTATGGTCCAATTTTAGTTTATATACCGCCAAAGCCAATAGTTTTTACATATAATTTTTTTTTTTTAAATGCATTTTATATGCGTGAGTAGTTTATTGATGTGTTTCTATCATTTGTGTTATTATTTTTTTTCCTAATCCGGTTAATTTTATTTTTTAAATGTACTCTAAATAATAATACGTTCCTTATGTTCTTACAAGGCCATATGCTCTCAGAGCGTGCAGCATTTATCTGAATTCAATAAATGACCCTCTCGAAGGGTAACTGTGGGAGAAAAGGAATGGTAAAAAAAAAAAAAAGTGATTTTTACATGTAGACATATACATAGATAAAAATACATGTTAGGTGTCACAATTATTTATTTTTAATAATAAAAATTTCGGAATCCTAAGCAATGCTAAAATATAATTTATTTTACAATAATTTGTTATTACAAAATAAGAGAAGCTCTTATATCTATTTAAAGACCTTAGGGGAAATAAATTTTCAATATATTTCACCGCTTCAGAGAAAATATCCAATCTCCAAATATGGCTTTTTCTGTTTTTTATCACTTTAGTTATTTAAGTCTACCGCTGATTTGATGCAGACGTTTTCTATTTCTATCTATAATACTTAATCCTAAAATTGGAAATGTGTCCACACATGATACTGTTCATTAATTTACTTATTCTCATGAAACAGTTCTATTATTCAAAGTCTCTGCCAAGTTAAGGGATATATATATATATATATATATATATATATATATATATATATATATATATATATATATATATATATATATATATATGCATATAGTTTATTTTTAAATAATTTTTTTCAGACAATATTAAATTTAAAAAAAAAATGTTTGTAAAGAATATTTTTAAACAATTACACAAAAAAGTTGAATTACACATTTATATCTTGAAACGAAAAAAAAAAAAAAAGAAGTAAAAACTCTTTTCCTTGTAAAGTTTAATTTTCGTAGTTAAGGTATTTCCACTCTGAAACGATGATAATTTTCTGGCATATTGTCACACATAAAAGGCCTTTATTTTAATTTAAAACTTAGGAAATAACCCCTTATTCTATAGCATGTCTTGTGAGTCTTTGTCTTGCTTTGGTATTCAAGATAGATATATGGCATTGCTACAGTCTCCTAGTAACTGCAAAGATTTTACAGAATTAAAAAAATTTCAATTATAAAAGTACTAAAAGATCATTTTATTTACAAACAATTAATAAAATAAACAGACCTTAATAAAATAAACAATTAATTTACAAAATACGTATTATAAAAAAAATATATAACAATTTAATGACATAGATACTTGTATTCCCTAAATAATATAATAGCACCTGATAATCTAAACGTAAAATATAATATATAAAAAAAAATGGGATATGCTTGGACATTACATTATCTTTCTTGGAGAATGTATGGTCAAAGTTTTTTTTTTTTCAGCTTATGAAAAAAAGTAAATTATTTTCATAAAAATATTTCTCGGCCTGTGCGGCATCAAGCGATACGTTATCAGTAATCATATTGGATTTAAGATAGCAACTGCTAGCAACGCATTTATTTGAGTCTTATCAGTGGCACACCTGTCTTCCGTTTTCATAGTCATTTCAGTGCTTCATTCACCTTCGCCTTTCATTCCCGTTATAGTAATTATCATTATATAATTTTTTCATTTTTTTAGCATCGCTTCATTATCGCTTATAACGCTTAAAAAATTATATATTATTTTGTTTTTGTTTTAACAAGAAGCCTTCTTGAAACCTGGAGTGTTAACAAATCGTCAAATCCTTCAGGATGTTTTCTTTTGTATATCATGTTTCATTTTCGGAGTTAACATTATTTTAACTGTTGGCAAGAAATCGTTTATGAGCTAGTCAAAATTGCCTGATTTCTATACACTGAGACTTCTATCTACTGAAAATGATTTCATTCCATGCTCAGAAAAGCTTGGATTTTTTATCAACTTAATCCTACAGACACTTTTTATAAGCATCGACATTATAAATAAGTTTTGCAAAAATTATACATTTTTTTGTAATGTGTTAAAGCATGTGCTATTTGTGTATTAATGAAAACCATTGATCGAAAAGATTTTTTTTCTTGAAAATCTGCATTCGAATCCAGTATTCAGGAACATTTATGGCCCATTGTACGTTCTAAATGCATTTTTCTTGGTTTCACACTGCTTATCATTTGTGTCCTGTTTAGCTTTCGAACTTTGGCATCTGTACTATTAATGTTGGTTGGTAGACTGTGTTGTTTATGATGAAATAAATATTCGGGATTCAGTCAAAATAATGTTTGCCGGCGTTTCGGCCCAAACATGTGAGCCATCATCAGGGCTAGTGTGTTCTAAGATATAGACGCCAGAACACACTTGCCTAATGATGGCTCCCATGTTTGGGCCGAAACGTCGGCTTTTACAATAAAAACATTATTTTGACTGCGTCCCGAATATTTATTTCATTATTTGGTATCTGTAGTAATCCGTTATTTTGCTTTGGCAAAAGGCAGGGAATATTGTGTAGCCCATCTTTCCAATCCCGAGGAATGGTTCTGTTGCCATTCTCAACCACGCACTGCCTTATCTTTAATTGTCGTGGGTAACGGAAGACTCTCATCAGTATAATTCGCCCCTTACCTTTTCTCATTAGTGAACGTTGATTAAACTTTGGGCAGCTCCGAAGTAGGCCTGATTATCCCATCCCCCCTCACCCCACAGTATCCCATCCCCCCTCACCCCACAGTATGCCAGAACCCATTACTGTTCCACTCTTCCACAATAAGATTTTGCATTGCAGCCTTTTAGCCATTGCAACTTGGATATATTGATTTCTTCTGAAGAAATCTATGTTGTTTATTGTTCCTTGGGGTTAACAATTTTTAATAACTGTTGAAATGTTCGTAACATGAACATTTTAAGGAAAATGTTCAGACGGCCAATTTGAATATAAATAGTACCTGGAGTAATGTTTTCGGTAACAAGTATTTTCCAATATCGGCGAATTGGATACAGTGAGGATACAGGGTATTTCAGTCGGTAGTGGGGTCCGTTAAGTTCTATGGTGCGCAATTCTGGGATTACTATAATTTCCAACAAGTGGAATGCATTCATAGGTTGTTTATAAAGAAGCTTTTCCGCCAACCAAGGAACACTCCTAACTATATGTTATATTTGGAAACGGACAGAGACCTATAGTCCTTTTCTATCTTACAGTTGCATGTCAATTATATTATAAAAAATTTAAAACATGATAATTGCCGCTTACCACAAATTTTAGCTCTAGAAGGTGTGAAAAACAAAATTAATAGCTGGTTTAACGAATGGCACGATGAAGGAAGCTGAAAACATGTTTCATTTAGTAAACAGGTGTTCTGTTTTAAATTCGTATAAGAAATTAGGAAAAAATATTTAGGAGAAAGTTTATTAAGACGAAAGAAAGTAGTAGGAATTTGAATTGTAAAAAAATGCAATTAGTTATTTATGTATATGAAATGTGCTTTAAATTTTATACGAATTTTAATCACTGAGTTCAATTATAACAATTAAATATAATTAGTTTGAGTTGGGCCAGATAAGCCATAGTTCAGTTTTGTTTCAATTTTGTGTTGCCTAGACCAGTTCATTCTTAATGGGAAATGAAGTTCAGATTATTACCATATAATATCTTTATTTTATGTTTCTTATGTTATATATATATATATATATATATAAAACGTAAAGATTATTTTTTTTTTTTTCTGCCATACACATAGATCGTATTGATGGCAATCGGTATATCTTTACCAGTTATGTGGTTTGTATATAATGTTTATATATATATATATATATATATATATATATATATATATATATATATATATATTATATAAGGTTGTGAGTTCGAATCCCGGCACCGGCATGAATTTAATTTAATTAAATTAAATAATTCAAGCAATTATTTTATTAGCGTGTACAAGGTATCTGGAAGAAACATTATTCAAGCAAGAGCGATTTTGGGGCAATTGCAAAATTTCAAAGTTCGGTTTCCAGAGGATTGTTATACTGGTGTAAATCATCGAAAAAAGTTAAAGCTTCTCTGAGATTCACCTATTACAATCTTCTTTGAGTTATGAAAGTGGGGTGTAGAATATAATTGAATAAATGAATTGAAAAAAATAATTTTTATTTTAATATGCTAGTGCGGAGTTGCCTCGACGAAACATGATAGTAAGGGAGAGTGTACACCACGCACACTTGTCACTCAACAGAGGTCCACACTTGCACCTACAATCATGTTTTGCCGGGTGGCTGCTTACAAGCGCATAAAAAACAGAAAACTGTGGAGGAGAAATGTAAAACACAAAGTATTTTATAGAACAGCTTCAGTAGGTTCCGCACACGGCAAAAAAAAAAATAACAGGCTTACTGGTAGATAAATGCCGATACAGTTGTACTGCAAAACATTAGCGAACTTTCGTGGCAGATTTCTGATACATCAGTGTTTAGGCTTCATGCTATTCATATTTGTTATTAATAATCAGTAATGAAACTTATTGTGGGAATCGGAAGGACCTATAATAAAATAAATAAAATAACTATAATATATATTTTAATAAAAATAGGGAAATAGAACTATAATAAAATTTTAAATTATTATTACATATCAAGGTGATGGACATATAATAACATATCCAGTATTATTGAACTGTTTGCGAGTCGTGTACTATCTCTATTTGTTTAGCGTGTTTTTGGTGATTGCAGTAGGATAGGGGCTATCGCTGGTTTGTATTTATGAGATTTTTTGTTTCTCAATTCTGATATTGCCATAGTTGACGAAACGTTGGCCCCTCCCCACTGCCTTCTCTATATTACTATTAATGACATTCTAATTACTACTCCCACACCGCCTCCTTAATTACTTTGCTTTTTGCTGTGTCACTCCTCCACCTCTCTTCGAGCTTCAAGATACTAATTTTTGTCTGTTTATTTATTTTGATTTCCTTTTTTACTTATTTAACAGAGTTATTAATATTTTATTAATTGCTATTTCTCTTTTAGTTTATCTATTATTACTATTATATAGCCAGTTTTATAATCAGCTTAATATATTAATATTCACTAATTTATTTTTAGTAGTTGTTATTGCTCTATCAGTTTCATTTTACAAATTCATCACTGTTTTCTTTTTTTATAAATGTTTTATTCAATGTTTCATTTCTATCTTGTTTATTCATCCCCGAAGAAGATCTGCAAAGTGGGTCGGAACGTCGGTTCCTAATAAATAGTTTTACTAATTAGGGATTGATCCTTCTATACCATCATGCTGATGTCAACTGAATAGTTTTACTATTTGTGATCCACTGTTTGGACCGCCTCCTGGACCATCTCCTTCCTTCGAAACGTTGGCTAGTTTGGTATTTACAGCTAAATGAGATACTTAAGGTTTTGTTTTGTAAATAATTTTTATTCCTCCTCCAAGAATTAATTCACTGCTAATAAGTTGATATAGTCACTGCTGCATCAGGCACTGCATAATATACCTTGAGATCGAGCCTAGTCGTTCTACCGTACTCAGCCGACCGTAAATACTGTCATGACGGAGAATCTCCTTCAGTTTACCCGGTGGAACCTGCCATGGCTGCAACTATCACGACAGCCGTTACCGTGTAAACGGGCCTTTATTGAAAATGAGTTTTTTTTTTAATCATAAATTAAATAATTTATTTTCTTTAACTATCCCCGAGCGGTATGTGTACGCTAAATTTTGTTCCCCACGGCCAGTTAAATATAATCCGTTACAGCGATAGCATCGGTGCACAATCAGAAACTCCTTTAAACTTGCCAACAGGGGGAGGGCCACATTTAAAGCATCGCCGGGCCCGAGTTTATAATGGCAGAATTAATTCACTAACTGTATACAATTAAAAAGGTTTAAATAGGAAGGTCTGTTAGGGAGGCGGAGGAACAATTTTCGGCTTGCTCGGTAAACAGCCAGCTCCTTACGAATAAAAGATTAATACAATTAAGGGCGGGACCGGCTTTTCATAATTCCCTTTTCTACAAAATTACCCCCTCGCCGCTCTCTTAAAACCGTAATCTTTAACTTATTAAAAACGGTTCAACGGTTCGCCAAAGCTCAAAAAGGCGCCCATCCAGGGTAAATATTGCTTTTGGTCTTTTGTAAAGGTCTCTTTTACTTTATGCTAAATACAAGTATAGATTTTTAATTGAACATAATTGGTGAGGAAATATTTTTAAAGAGCTAATATTTAGTATCAACAAGAAATAATAGAAATCTGGCATAATCTGTTCTGGATCGAGTTGGATCATATGATACTAAACAACTCGCACTGCAAGATAGCAACTGAGTTGTCAAATACAAGTTCAAACATCAGTGGCCATTTTTGCGCTTTAACCTGAAGAGGAATGAGGTTTCTGGATTCGTACACCTTGTTAATATTAAACGCATAAATTTTGCTACCCGATTTCTTAAACTTGGCCGATATCTTATTTTACTTTAATGAAACTATCTACCTAATCTGGCGCCATAACCCGCTAGCGAGCCATGGCCTCCGCCAACCGCAGCAGCCACGAGTCACTGTCCTGTGCTGCCACCATCCAATTTCTAGCTCCAAGTTTTTTTGGCGACTCAACTTAGGTCTGTTATCCTGACTATGTGGCCTGCCCATCTGAATCGCCTTTTATGGAATTGACAAAATCGGCCTCGTTAAGACTATCGTTAACATCTTGATTCTTTATTCGTAATACATAACCCGTAGTATTAATGGTTGATAACTATTATCCTCTTTCCTATTTCTAGATCCATTCGGTTACAACTGGTTATTTAAGATCGCAGATATGCAAATTCTGAGGCCCCTTCAAACTTGTAGGGTCCAAAATCTATTCGACACCATCTTGCCTTGAGATCTTCCCGATAACCAAACCCAGTTTCTTCGCTGCAGCCTCAAGTTCCAGAAAGGACTGAACAACTACTTGCCGAGAGCAATGTCGTCTGCAAAAGCGAGCAGCTGCACCATCCTATTAAACATTGTGCTAGAGGTTTGAATTTGACCCTTTCATTCCAGAGCTGGTAAAAGGAGGAATGCTAAAGCATCACCCTGCCACACTCCTCTTTTTGCGTGAAAATTTTTCCGAGGTGCTGCCCCGAATTTTCACGACACAAATCACCTCCTCTATGGTTAACCTTATCAATCTAATAAGCTTGGCTGGGACATTGAACTGAATTAATACTTCGTAGAGCTGTGCGTGGTCAACTGTGTCGTAGGCTGATTTAAAATCGACGAAGAGGTGATTTTTTTTAATCTGGTACTCTCGTCCTCTTTCCATAAGGAAGTAGAGCAACACCATGAATAGCACTTCAATAGGTCGTCCTTTCTATGTTTTGGATAGATAACGGTCTTCGTCCGATCAGTTGGTATGATCTCCTCATTCCAGATCCTTATTAGCAAGGAATGAAGAGACTTGTTAAGTTCGTTTCCACCGTGCTCGAATAGCTCGGCGGGAAGACCATCAATCCCGGGGCTTTGTTGTTTTTTTTTTGCAAAAAGGGAAATGTTTGCATCATTAATGGATATGTTCCCACGAAATCATCACTAGAAGAGGAAAAGGACATATTCTACCTGGCACTTAAAAGATACATAGATGATTGTCCTAGAGCGGATATAAAGATTGTGACTGATGACTGCAATGCTCAAATCGGAAGAGAGCGTGAATTCGGTCATGCAATTGGAATGCATAACACACGGGCGTAAACAAATGATCATGGGCAGACGCACGTTAGCTTTGCGGCATCTAGAGGATTAGTGATTGTATGTACTCTGTTTCCCAACAAGAGAATCTACCTCGCTGCTTGGCGTTCAAACGACGGTGTGACCACTAATCAGATAGATCACATCCTCATGAGTGCTAGGTTCGCAACGACTCTTAATAGATGTGAGAGTGTTCCGAGGTGCGAATGTAGACTCAGATTATTATCTCAATATTGCACGAATGCCTGCTAGAATATCGATGGTACGTAATTTGATGAATAAGAGGGCAAAACAGATAAATGTGCAAAAGTTGGAGAGACACACAGGAAAAATTCCTTTTCAAGACATCTATGGACGAAAAGCTCCAAGGTCTTGAACCGGATGATGACCTTAGCCCGAGATGGAAGACATACAAAGCAGCCGTAAAATAGCACATCTCACATCAGGCTGTTGATTTTATGCCGTGATGATTTCTGAGACCTGCGGCTTTGTTTTAGAATCTTGCATAATATACTAACATAATTTTTATTTTTAAGCTATTTCACTCATTAATAGATTCTTAATTTGTATATATATATTCATATTGAAATACAAAGGGCACTCAGCATTACCTTGTTGTACTCCAGTAAGTTTCTTAATTAGCTTAAACTATTTCAAATTCTACCTAGAACTTTCCTATTGTTATATTAGTTTTCAAAATTCCGTGATAATCATAATGGTCGGATTAGTGCGGAATACTGATATCGCCCAAAATTCGGGAAGAGAATCCGCCCTATCAAATAATGCCTCCCCAATAGCGGATGTTAGGGCTAAAGCGTGACCTGAAGGAAGTGGTCGCTGCGGTTGCGATGCCTTTATGGTTGTCATTAATCATGTTCTTTGTCGACTCCTGGTTATGGCCGTCGGTCGGTATTTAGGGTGTCTCCCTCCAACCGGTAGCCTTCGGATCCCTTATCTCACTTGTTGGTCGAGCAATTCTTGGAGAGAGCCAATATTCCATGATACTCTCGATATATCGAGTTTTTACGATAAATATTTATGCGAACTATTATTTGATTAATGGGCCCCAATAGATGAAAGAATTCCGCAATCTAAATCTCTATGGACGGCGCCGGGACTATTGAGAGTTTTCGTTCTACCATCAGGCTTTTTTTTTCACTAGTCAATATCATGTCGTAATAATTTGTATTATACGCTTAGGTACTTGTTTTGTAACTTCGTGTTCGTGTGCCAAAAATGGCCAGATAGGAGAATTAGAAAAAAAAAAAAGGTTCTCGTTTTGTAAAAACAAATGCTACTTTTTTCAACTATTTTTATTTTTTTCATGTTAATTTCCTTTGTTAAAGTATAAGACTTTTTTTACTTTCCCTTACCTATGTTCGAAATATATAGTTAGGGGAAGTGTTGCGATCGGGAACAATTTCGAATTAAAGTTTTCAACGGAAATACACGTTTTAAGGTCCCCTGAATCCAAATAACTAAGTCTCGCAAAATGGTTTATGTGTTTTGGAACAGCCTTGGTCAAATATGATATGTGTACGAAATTACGTATTTAAGTTATATACTTGCAACATTTAGGCTCATCGGGAGTGTCACTTTATATCAATCGATTTTACGCTTATTTACAATTTTCTGGAACCGCACGACTAGGCCCTAGATGGAAAGCTGAGTGTGTCCGAAAGCAGACGAACCTCCTCCCACCACGTACGCAGAAACACCACCTCTACCGATTCCCGCTCACAATATATAAAATAAAAAATTGGAAACGGTCAAGAAATCTACTATTGATGAAATAAGCACCAAATAATGACGACTCTCAGTATTTTCTCTTTCCTTGACCAGTGCTGATCTTAAATATATATTGTAATTATGAAAGTTTTGCCACCTAAATAAACTTCTACTCTACACGATAAAGAATTCAATTTAAAGAAATTTATTGTTATTTGGGGAAAGAGCGTTTCATGTTTTGCCTGTCATGTTTGCTAAATACCTTTTTTCAAAAAACAACGTTGATGCTTCCATGGAAGCATTTAAAATTTATTTCAGATTGGCAAACCAAAAGTTTGAATTGTTCTGCAATTGTTTAAAAAACTATTTTATTGTGCTTTTGTTATAGAAGACGTGAAGAAGTGCATGCTACTGAAAATATTTCAAGTAGTGTTTATGTGATTTTTTTATTCATAGTATAGTTTTATATATTAATAAATAGATTTTACTTTTGTGAAGTTAATATTGTTTAAAACTAGATGTTCGGCTTCTAGTGATGAATAATGAATAACAATTTGTTTAATGGATTGGCATGGAAAAAAAAAAAAAAATAATAAATAGACCTATCTATAAGGATCTTGATAGTTTTATGTAAGAAATGAAATTATTAAACCAATTCACGTTCCATATTGTTTCCATGAAAGGATGGAAAAATAAAAAACCTATCCATTAGGAATATAACCCCTAGATACAATTATTACAACAGATTGACCGTAGCCAATATTTTCAATTCATAATTCAAACTGCATTTAAGAAATTTTTATTTAATAAATAAGTCATTTCAATTATCGTATTGTGAGCTCGGACGTTTTTTTCATAGATAAATAATTAACTCCTGTATTTAACTTCAATAATTAACACTACAACATTTCACTGCTCCCTGGCATTAAAATAAAATGATAATTTGGGCTCTTAACTACTGATAATTCCTAGCTCCCATTTCGCACCATGAAACTCTGATAAAGTCCTCCAGGAAGTGCTGAATCGTCCCACTGATTCCGGTTTGGCTTAAATCTCCTTTGCAATAAATCTTCATTCTCTATATTTAAAATGGCATTTTTTTCTCCTACACAATATTTAACGCCATGATATTTTTTATTTTTTGGTTTGTAATGTCACGATTTATTCTCTTGAATAAGAAAATATGTTTTCATATATAGGTGTTAAAAATTATATGTGTTAACAATAAGGATTTTGTCTGTAAGAGTTAAGATATGTAACGGAAACCTCTCAGGCATGTTTACTGTAAGATACAATGATACATACAACATTTTATTTATCTATTTGTGAACCATTATTTATTTATTTATTTATGAATCATTATTTATTTATTCATTTGCGAATTGCCTAAAACACTGTTGCTTATAGTCCAAAGATTGCAGATTTAATAATAATAATAATAATAATTCAAACAAATAACATTTGCAAATGACGTTCTTTTATTTTATTTCTCAGATTATTTACAAAAAAAGAAAATTGGACATAAATTATATTTTGTATATAGGTTTAAAAAATAATGAATTCAGTTTCTCGAACTTCGAAAAGACGGTTTGTTTTTTTTTTTGTTTTTTTTTTTCAAATACAGTAAAAGCTCGTTTATCCGGACTTACTGGTTCCAAAGGCAAAGACGGTTTGTTTGTTTTTTTTGTTTTTTTTTTTCAAATACAGTAAAAGCTCGTTTATCCGGACTTACTGGTTCCAAAGGCAATCCGGATAATCCGGTAATATGGGTGGCAAGCAAAATGAAATCCTTGACTTAGCAGACATACCGTTTATTACGATAAAAACTGGTGATTCAATCAACATCAACGTCTTGCGACATTATATACTATAGTGAACCTTTCTTAAATTCAACCTACATCTTTTTATTACCATAATTTATTGTACAATCAATGCGGGAACTGTACATTGAATCAGAACTAAAAAAAGAATATTTGGCGTATTTATGTAAAGTTACGTTCTTGCTATCATAGTTAAAAATTATTATCTAATGTGATCATTAAATAAAAAAAAAAATCTAAAAATCTTATCCGAATAAAGAAGGGCCAGATAATCGAGGTTTTACTGTCCCAAAATTTACCACCCCTTACAATCCTCATAGGAAACCTTACTGAGCACAATAAATAAAAGGAGAAATCGAAAATTTCGGTTAACATTTTACAACTTCAAGCCGAAGGAACTAGCTATATTTTCTTTATAAATCGCAAAATTTCGTTTTAGCCACTAGACATTAACTCTATTTGCTAAACTATATATTATAATAAAATCAATCCTAGGTTGGGAATCAGTCAATCCAAAAAAAAAAAAAATCTTATTTCAATTATGTCATTATAGCTTCCTCAGCATTTCTATTTGGTACATAATTATTTATATGAAAATGAATTTGCACACGAGTAAGCGAAAGTAGTGGGTGGAATTTGATAAAATCGATTTGGGACCATCTATCCTGAAAATTTCATCAAAATCGGATGCTACAGACATTCAGACACGGAATATGTTCCTTGATGTCTAAAACTTAAAATGGGATTGTAAATTTTATAGGGCATTATAAATATGTGCTATAATATAATTATATCCTGGGCAAATAATATAAATAAATTATCACACCCTTTTGGATAAAAAAATAAAATAAAAATGTTTTTACTATGAAAAATTTTTGATCTTAACACATACAATTTAATATAATTGATTAATTATATAGAAATTGTTAACCGTGGGTTGAATATAGATGATGGATGGGATACAGTAAAAAAAAAAAAAAAAAACCGACAGGACTCGAAATCATTAACTGTCACTTTTGCCCTGAAAAAGGTCTACACGGTAGGCCGAAATGTCAGTGCACATTAAAAGAGTTTTAAATTTACTTTGGGTTCTATTTTTTTTATCGCATCCCTACCATTATCTCTTATGTTAATTTCTGAACTTTGTATTTTCATAAAAATAATCTTAAAATTACTTGATTTAAAATTTTAATTATGGTTTAATAAATATCAATTTATGAAGTTTTAGATACTTATATTCACCAAAATGACATTCTTGACTTTAGAGATTAAAAAAAAAAAAAAAAAAAAAACGCATTTGGAAAAAATCTGAACATTTTTAAACGTTCTACAATTACTTCTATTAACTCTTTGGATAATGGTATAAGAAAGGAACCAGGTTCACTCTTTAAATGCCACTACTTATTTTTAAGATATTTACTTATTTCAAGTACTGAACAATAAAACTTATAATCTTTAACGAATTGCAACGGTATGTGTAAATGAAACTTGACTTAGTACAAAATAATATTTTGTAATCCTCTTTTAATATATTTCTTTAATAGCATTCTTCTAATTACTACTACTAAATTAAATATATAAACTAAGCAATAACGTGTTAAGTAAATTAATATCTGTACAAAATTAAATTAATATTAATAAAGCTACATGCATATGCCTATTAAAATATAAACTGCTTGCTGTAAAATGCAGATTCACCCATCTATTAAATATGTACAGAAGAAATTAGCTAGCTTGCTTTGTTCTAAGTGTACAAATACTAACGTGTGCTGAAACATCGGCAAAATAACACTATGCACCACTTCATGCCTTGGTTCTCTCTCTAATTAGTGCGTGCTTTGTCCGTAGAGGTCGCGGTTATCTACTCTCAGCCAGTGTTACCGTAACACTACACCCTTCTAATAACAGCGTCTGAGAAACGACCGTAAAAAATAATGAATGTCTGAACATTGATGATGGTTGCAGGTTTTGCATGGTCCTTCTTTTCGTCTGAGTTGTCTTCTTGGATTTTCCCCACCCCTGCTTCGTCTCCTGTTTCCCGCCGGGTGTCCTTTGCCGTGTGCGAGGAATCCGTAGATGATTCTTCCGCCTCTACTAGAAGAAAAACAGGTTTAACCCTGTTCAGAGATACATTAATTTCTCTTCTTGGCAATTTCAGATTACATAACTTGTCAGTACGCCTTACAACGGGGTATGGCCCGCTATACGGAGATGTAAGAGCTCTTCTTACCTTATCATTCTTCAAGAACACATGAGAGCAGTTTTCCTGGGACTTATGAAGAAATATGTCCTTGCTGCTCTCTCTAAACCTAGCAGGACGAAGTTGATTGGTATGATCCTTTAACTCTTGCGCGAACTTAGGTAGATCTGTTCTAGAAGAAGTCTGCACGAGATATTCTCCTAGCAATCTTAAATTCTGTCCGTAGACGACTTCTGCAATATTAAAATCCGTATCATTCCTTATAACGTTTCCAAGTACTAACAACTCTTAGAATTACTAAAAACTCCGTAACTATTCTATAAAGATGTTTTTTCAAAAATTTGTTTTTGAAAAAAAATTGAACAAAGTTTGGAAATAAACTTTTTGCTTGAAAATTTTGTTTATAAATTAATTTTATGATTATCAGTGGTTCTGTTATTAATCTATAATTGATTCATTTTAAAAATATTTTAGAATCCAAATTGCTATCAAATTAATAACCTAAAATAAAAGGTGTATTTCGCAATTTTTTATTTACGTTAACACCTTTATTTAGGTTATTCATTTAATAACAATAGAGCTTCTAAAATATTTTTATAATTAATCAATTATGGATGACGGAAAAAAAGAACCGTTTATAATCTCAAAATTAATATTTTTATACAGTTTTTAAACAAAAAAAAAATGAGAGCTGTCAGTATTTGGTGCTTACGTTATCAATAGTCGATTTTTAGATCAATTCGAACTTTTTTCGATATATGAGTGGGCGGGAATCGATAGAGGTGGTGTTTACGGCCCGTAATAAATTGAAACCTAATTTTCGGATTTTTTGCGCTTTAGCCAATTAAATTACGAATAAGATATGTTTATTTATTAAGATTTATATTGAGTTATATATATATATATATATATATATATATATATATATATATATATATATATATATATATATATATAAGATGTGATGTAATGCTCATTGATTAACGAAAGTAAAAAATGGCTTACAGTGAGATCTGAAGATGGAATTCGCGAGTCAGAAACATCTGGGTAGCAAAGAAGATATGATTGTAAAGTAGAAGAAGCCTAGATTGTGTAAGATAATTATTATATTTAAAAGGCGTAACGTAACTAATATAACCGCTCCATGAAAATAGATTCATAATTTGCATTTATGTTCCAGATTATTTTTTAGCCAGAAATATCATTATTAGGTTCATAACTTGGAATATCCAAATGTTAATTTCTATTTCTTAAAATATTTTTAACTCGATTGCTGTTTAATTTCTCTAAACTTATAACAGTAGTGAATAAGTTTTTTGAAAAACCAATACTGCTTCTAGACTACTGATATTCTGCATGTGATAGAAGAGGAAAAATATGAAAAAGAAAAATCTTGAAGATGCGCTGTAACCCTACATCTTGGAAGTGGGAAGCTTTTCCGTTTCCTTGAACTAGGATGGCGAAGTGGAATATACGAAAGATCCTCCAGTGATTTATCTTCTCACTTACTCGTCTTTCTTTCCTCTTTTAACGACACTGGCAACCGGCCACGAAGAAGAGAGGACGGATGAAGGAGTATAAATATTCCCCCTTGGCTTGAAGAAGGTCGTTTGGAGACCTTCTCAAAGTCCGCATAAGTCTAGAAACTGTCCAAGAGGAGAAGAAATTGGGCGAAGACGCAGATAGGCAGTTTGAACAGCGGGGAGGTTAGTATTCAAGTGGGAACTCGGAGCTGTGTGACCAGAGAGTAGATGTCCACCAGCCCTAATACTCCTATCAATTAGCCATGCCCCGAACAAATGTCTTCTACGTTTCTCACATTGATGCCCTGGCATCTGTTTTATTAGCCTCTCCATTTGTAAATGTCAGTCTTGCAATACTTACGACACTAATAAATCTACATAAATTTAATTTCTAAATGTATAATTATATTTTGTGAATACTAATTAATAATAAGTTTTCCTGATTAGCTGTAATAAGCTTCCTATTCTTGAATTGTATCATATTCGTGGATTCATTTTCTCTTTGTATTAATTTGCAATTAGTTGGCAAAAAAAAATACCCATCGATTTAGCGATATTTAAAAAAATTGAAAGCCGAACTTCGATGTATTTGAGACGAACTGAATGCTGATTGAGAGGTTGAAAAAAAAAGAAAAATGCCGAGATTCTAGAAACCTCAGGCCAGCCAAAGTAACACTTTATTTTAGAATAACCCTACCGATAAATCGTCTTAACAGAAATAGAATTATTTTTTTTATTCTTAATAATAAAGGCCTAAAAATAAATAATATGGCCCAATAAGGAGTTACTTGGACCCACCGAAAGAAATTGAAAGTCGAATTTCAATATTACTGACTCACTCTAAAATAAAATCACTTTCGAGATCTGAAAAAGAAAAAAAGAAATTACGAAAAATTCACGTTCATGGAAACTGGCCTTGTGCCATATATAAGTGTTATAAGAGTCATGCACAAAAAAAAAAATGTCTTGATCATAATCCATTTTTTTTTTCATTATTACCTAGTAGGACAAGTTTTCGTTGTGTGATGGACCTCCAGTAATCAAAATATACTTTTTTGATTGATAATATTTAGTGAAAATTTTCGAAATTCACTTTGGGCAGAATGTAACTCGTGCAAAAATTTCACTAGAATTTTTTTTTAGGAACTTTTTATTTTTTAATGTTTTCAGCATCTCAAAATTTACCCTGCTTTGAAAGAAACTGAATGCTAATTAAAGGGTTGAAAAATAATGAAAACAGAAAAAATTAAAAATGCTTAACTTCTAGAAACCTCAGGGCAGCCAGACAGTTTATTTTAGAATGACCCTATCCGAAAATCGTGTTAAAGAAAATAGATTTTTTTTTTTATTTCCTATAAAATTAATTTAGAAACCATAACTTGCGGACCCAGTAGGGAGTTACCTGGACTCATCGAAAAAAGTTTTAAATTATATCTAGGTCTCTTATTATTACAATAAAGACATAATTCACAATCTCTACAACAGGTAGCAGCACTAGCGCTACTAGGTCCTTAGGCACTTCACCACATTCTCGATACTTCTTTTTATATGCTTATTTATAGATAATAAATGTGGAAAATTGTCTTTATTTTAAATAATAAAGGACCCCGCAGTATTTCGTAGCAAAAGTGGTTTCGATCAAATGTTCTGAAACTTCGGAGGGAGCTAGTTTTTGTCATTCTGAGCAAAAGTCTTCATGGGCACAAAAAATTCTATGACAGGATTTTGAGTTATTCGCGAATTAAGATCTCATTTTGCCTATACCTGAATGATAGGGCATCGGATAAAAAAACGTATTCAACGATGTATTTATTTCAATTCCCCCCTCCTTACTGGTTCATCATATTTACACTCACATATATAAGGGATATATATATATATATATATATATATATATATATATATATATATATATATATACACACACACATTCATACATAGATTTATATAGACTTATTTCGTTTTCCAGCTGACTTTGCTTATTTCAAGCAACTTCGCAATGAAACCCAATCCGCAGTCAGGCGTGCTAAATCTCTCCACATCCATTCTGTCCTTTCCAATGCTCATGATTCCAAATCCAAATGGAAAATACTTCGAAAACTATCTGTACCGGAATTCAATAATGTCAATTCTTTCCCAGTCATCCCAGATGATCTTAATGACCATTTCCTTATTTAATAATTATGGTCCTGACAATATCCCACAAAAGCTAATAAAATCCTGTCTCCTTACCCTTAAGCTCCTTCTATATCATATTTACAACTTTTCTTTGTAAAATTCCGTATTACCCTCGTCTTGAAAAACTGCCATAGGCCGACGATTAAATAAAATTTCAAATCCTTCCTTACCGCATGACTTCCGTCCTATTTCTCTCCTCTCTAATCTCTCAGAACCACTGGAACGCCTGGTACAATCCCAACTTTTAAACTTCCTAGAAGAACATTCCCTCATTAACCCTCTCCAATCTGGCCTTCGACCTGGCTCTTCTACGCAATCCGGTTTTCTGAAAATAACACACGACCTCCTAACCGCCATTTAACTTCAAAATCTAACCATCCTCATCCTTTTAGATTTCTCTAAAACATTTGACATAGTTGACCATAACATCCTCCTTAACAAACTATAAAGTCTTCTTAGGGATTGATCCTTCTATACCATCATGCGGACGTCAACTGATTACAAAGTCGTCCTTTATCCAACAATGTTATCCGCTGGTTCCAACCCTTCCTCTCAGAGCGGTCGCGGTATGTAGTCGTCCCAGATCAACCTCCATCCAAAATATTTCCTGTTTTGTCCCTTTCCTGTGGTGTCCCTCAGGGTTCTTCTCTGTCCTCCATTCTCTTTGCTATTTAAATTAATGGCCTTCCCCTCGTTATCCATCACTTCCAATACCATATCTGATTTCTAAATAAATGTGTCCTTTCTACCTTCCGACCTATTACTAGCCACAAAAAAGCTCCAAGAGGACTTGAATGGAATAAGTCACAGAACAACAAGCTGAAGTTGAATGCAGAGAAGACAAAGGCATTCGCAATAGTTTCCCATCACCTCCTTAAAACTATTCCTCATATCCCAAACTTGTTCCTGAATAATAATTCCATAAAGTTCTATCCAACCATAAAAAACCTTGGAATCATCTTTGTCCAAACTGTTTCCTGGAATAACTAGGTCTCCGATATCTCCCGTCGTACCTCTTCCACATTATAGCGACTAAATTACATCCATCACCTATGTTTCAGCCGCTAATTGTTTGATTGAAAATGATTCCTGAGTTTATGTTTAGTAGTTTATTTATATTTAATTATTTTAGTGACTTATTTCTAAGTTTCATTAAGAATGGGTGGTCGGTAGGGATAAGAGCGATAACATTGATATTGTTCACGAAAGCCGGCACATCAATGTTTACATTTTGCCTACAAAAAGAACAAAGGGGATTAAGAAGTGAGTTGGCCATTTATCGTCGTCGGGAACACACCGATATATAAAGTTATGAGTCGGTACTATTTGGTTGTTCGTGTTCCGAACATTTTTATGTAATTCTAACCATCATTAATCGTATTAATTACGATTAAGTCCAACAAACCGAAAAGTCGAACAAACTTTCGGTTTTCGGCAATTGGGAGGCCGTTTTTTTCCCCTTTTTTTTATTATAATCAACACGTCCGACTACCATCAAGAGATCTCACGGACAACGACCATCAACGCAATATCACCCGAATGTTCAAGAAGATCCTATGCTGAATCACCCACCGGCCGGCCAAGACAACAGACAACCACCTTTATTTTTCAACATCCGTCGTTTGCAACACCTTACTGATTCACCTAGGGTATTTAGACATTTAATTAATTGCGCAATTAATTTTGATTTTATTTTGCTATATTATAGGATTATATTATTTGATTATTTTATTTAGATGATAAATTTTATTGTTGATTTTTGTCAAAGGAAAATATTTATTTAAATATTATAGTTATTTGTATATTAATAGTTAATTATGAGATTTATATTTTGATTTGAATTACAGTTTCTTTTTCTCTCTCTTTAAACCAATATAAAAGAATTTTTTTATAATCAATATAAAGGAGTAAAGAAATTAAATTATTTTGATAAATTAAATGAGTTTATTAATAAATAAATTTCAAAGAAAGGCATTCGTTTTTTTTTTTTTTTTTTTTTATATTGTGAATTTCCTTTTCACATTTATAATTTTAACATTCAAATAGAAAAATAAAAAAATGCATATGACAAAGCAGTCATATTGGCTAATTATTGGTCAGGTCAGATTGTAGCCAGCGTTCCAGAGTTGGTGCTACAGACAGAGAAAGGCTGTGCAAGGGTGCAATTGCTGTAATCCTTACGGCGCCCTAACAACCTATTTCCATTTGTAACCCGTAGACTCCTAGTTAACTGCTTAATATTCTCCCACTTTGACTACTGTTGTACGGTGTACGGGGACGTCTCTGGGGATCTCGAGGCGAAAATAAAACGTTTGATAAATTGCTTTGTACGATTCATCTTCGGGGTCCCGATGGACGTCTCTGTCTCCCGATTCTATGAAGAATTGGAAGTGGCTTTACCCTTCCTACCGTCATACGTACTTCCTGGCATCCTTTCTACCAAGTTATCCAAACCCTCCTTCCATCATATATCTTCGACCTCCTTCAATTCAAATCTTCTGTTAACTCCCGCCATACCCGTTCTCGGCCTTCAAATTTATCTCAGGCCCACCGATCCGCAGCTTTCGATCCTCATCCTTATAGAATTCCATTTCTTCTTTCGTCTGTCGCTCCAATACCCTTCCCACCTTCCAATCCCTCTTATTCAATCACTTCTTGTCCATCCAGTTCCTAAATAATTATAAATAGAGTTTCTTTCACTTCAATCAAAATTAGTAAATATGCCCTTATAGATTTTGTGCTTTGTTAATTATTCTTACCTCATTTTTTATTTTTATTATGTTTCATTAATATTAGAAGATTTTATGTTTTTTATTTAAAGGATTAAGGTCAACAATACCAATTTCATATGTTAAATGTTTCTGCATTATGACTTGTAATTTTTACTTCAATTTATTTATTGACTTTTTATTTTTGTTATAATAATAAGGCATCAAATTTGCGAGTAGTGTGAAGTTGGCCCCTCCGTGTGTTTAGTCGCTATTTTTTGTGGTTTAATCAAGAGAACTATTTCTAAAAATGATTGAGAACTCTAGAACTTTTAGGGGGGGCTATCAGAGCTCTAAAAAAAATTAAAAAATTTTGGCTTTGAGGGGCCAACTCCACAGAGGTAAATACTATCATAGAATTGGTTTGTACCCATGGCAAAATTATGACTTTTGCTCAGAATGGCAAAAATTAGCTTCCTGCAAAGTTCCAGAGCATCTGATTGAAACCACTTCTCCTATAAAATACTGTAGGGTCCTCTATAAAATATTTATTTATTTTGAAAATTCGCCCCTTTTTTATAATTTATCAGGTGAATGATTCTTTCATAAGGAGAGGTTGTGTTGTTAGTGGGGGGGGGGGGGGGGGAGGAAGTAATAATAAAAATCTTGGAATAATAATTTATGTTTCTTAATATTAATCTCTGAACCGCATAATATAATTTCTTTGAAGTAATAAGAAATGAAATTGTGGCCTCTTGAGAAAGCCGGATAAAAGCAATAAAACTAAATTAACTCAAGCCCTTGTTTTTAAAGTGGAAAATCAGTTGATTTTTTTTGTTTCATGTTATAACTAGGCAAAAGAAAATTGGTACTCCAGACGTAATTACAAAGCTCTGTTATTTTTAATTCAATTCAGTCTCTGAAGCATCGACCTTCTAGATGTTATATCAGTTAAGAGTATCTATTAACACATCAAATAAAATGGAGTAAAATTCCAAATATAGACTATTACCTTAACTTTAATCCATGAAAAGATCAAATATTCGGCATGAGATGGTATATGATTGTTTATGAGTTTTTAGTTTCCATTTGGGAAAATACATGTAACCTATAACTTCGCATGAAACAAATGTATTGCAATTTTATTTAGTAACACGGTTTATTAGTAATTTTAATAACTTCTTTTTTTTAAATATTAATTATATTTATAAAAAGTTAAAGGTTTAATAAAAACACCTCAGCTTAAACAATTTTATAACGGTTCAGTAATCGTTTAATTAAACATATTAAATATTAAAACTATATCTTGAGAAGAATCATCTCGAGATTAACAACATTACAAGGTAAACATTGGGAATTTGAATTCACAAAAAAAAATTTCCCACAAAATACACAAATTAACTTATATTTTAATATAACAAATATGATAGTTACCAGTATAATAAAATGAAAATATCTATGCAGTTTTAATTTATTTATTTAATGAACAAGACGTTTGTAGTTAATTTCAAAAGAGTAATTTCAATAGCTTTTATTTCTTAAACAATTTGTTTTAATTGTTCCTCCATAGTTAGTAATTCATTATGCATTTTAAAAGCTAATACCTAAAGGTTACAACAACCTAAAGGTCGTAATTACAACGGAGATAGCTTTGTTAATAACACATTAACATCTTATGTTAACATCTTATGTTAACACATTAATATCTTATGTTAACATCTTATGTTAACACATTAACATCTTAGCAAAATTTTCCAATGGTTATCTATAAAAATGTCAATAACTTTTGCTAATAACGTTTGATTTCATTTATACCAATTCATTGAAAATGTCAATAAAATTTTTAATTATAACTTTTGCTATAACCATTGTCACTTTTTACGGTAAAATGTTAATAACATTGTCAATAACATTAACGTTGTTGCCATCGCTGTGGGAGTGGAGAATGGGGAAAAAGAGCTTAAAAATCGATTACTTGATAAGATTTTAAGCTGGAGGCATGAAAATTGATATATTTCCTTGTCACCCTAAGGGGCTCGATTGCTGGAAACAAACTCTCAGATTAAAATGATCGCAGTTAACTAATAGGGTTGAGTTGCCTAAGCTTTCCCGTCCTGTTTTGTTGGTTTGTTCCTTTTACTTTTCATATCTAAAAATTAATATAATTTTTGAATTCATTACTTCCCGATAATCCAAAAAATATTATATTATTTTAGACATCATTTTTTTATGTAAACTATTCGTTAATTTCTTTATTTTTATTATACATATGTATATGTTTTTAATTTAATTATTTTATTTCGATTTTTACTGGCTAAATAAATAACTAAGAATCAAAATAGCAAGGCTTGAAGAAAATATATATAAAAAATAAACTAGTTATTAAATCATCACTCCTGAAAAAATAATGTTCTAAAAGTAGGTAAAAGTTCTACAGTAACAGGTTCTACAAAGTAGGTTTTATGTAATAATTATAATAGTAAAATAACAAATTAATAATTAGTCAACGTTCGCATGATGTTATAGAAGAATTAATCTAATTAGGGATTGATAAATTATTTGCCACTTCTATAATTTTTTTTTTATTTAAAACTAGTTTCGAATGTTATACATTCATCTTCAGTTCAAGGTTTAAGTTAATTATATCAGACAGAAAAGTTGGTATTGGTTTGTTCTCGCATTTAACTTGCTAGTTACAAACTTTTCTGTTTGAAATAATCTACTTAAACCTTGAACTGAAGATGAATGTATAACATTCGAAACTAGTTTTCAATGAAAACAAAATTATAGATGTGTCAAATAATTTATCAATCCCTAAATTAATAATTGTTCTTCTAATCCACGTCCTTCTCGTCATTTGAAGAAATATTATCAACCATTTCTTTCTCAGGTTCATTTCCGTCACAATCCTGCGTGCAATCTACAAATTTCATCAACTCTTCGTCTTCATCTGTCTTTGTATCCTGAAGACAGTAAAAAACCTCCTTTGACTCCAGCCTAGCATATTTCCCAGACAACCAGAAAATCCATACCAACCCTCAGACAGCTCCTAAGATTCCGTGATTCTTTTCCTCGAAGTACCCGTCATCTTCTAGTATCATCCCTCATTCTCTCCCACTTTGATTAGTATATGTAGGACTGTCTAGTGAGTACGATATGAGGCTAAGAGAATCAATGAATTGTTTCAGGAGAATCATTTTCGGTCTCTCCAGACGCTCTCACTGGTATGCCGAGCAAGGGAGGCTTTATCCTAATTTCCGACGAAAATATCTTCTCGGTACCTTCTTATTCCAATCCTTAAGAACCAGAAAACCTTCCCATATTCTTGATCTCCTCACACTACGTTCTTCCATTAATCTCCTAAATACATGATCTCAACCAGCTGATTTGTATACCCAATCCCATAGAACTGCTTCCTTTGAAAAATCCTTTATCATTCTTCCTACCATGGTTTGGAATACCTTACACATCTCCATTCATCAAGCTTCCTCCCTAACCTCATTTAAACGCCATTTATTTCTCCATCTCCTGAGTGATCATTTTTATGAATGATCATTCTTTACAAGCCGCGTACTTTTAAATAATAAATAACTATGCAAATATGACCAAATGTAGTACATAAGTATATTTATTGTTATTTTGTATTTTATTTTTATAAATAATTGTTATTTGACTTATAGTTAGTGATATAATTGATTTACCACGGTGAAGCCAGCCAAATGCTGCCTGAATTGTACATTTATGTTATTCTTACGGGAATGTCTTATTCATTGAATGTCTCAGAATAAAGATTATTATTTCAAGACTAAGGAGGAATTTCGCTTCATCCTCCTGGCTTACTGAGGCCGATTGTCATTGAGGTCGCGAGTATGAAATAAAAGGACCAGAAAATACAAACAGGTTGTGGATGAAGTCTTCGTTTGTTTAAATTCCAGAACATTTTGATGTGTTCGACCGATATCTCTGACCCTAGGTTCAAGGCTAGCAGCTATTTTTTGTACTGACTCTCTCCAGGCCCATGGTGAATAGTTATGATGACATAACAAAAGACATAATAAAAGACAAAAAGAAGTGACTGTATAAAAATAGTGACTGTATTATTCACATAATGTCGGATATATTGAAAATTGGTTTAATTAATCAAAAGAACTTTACTAAACGTATTCAGTGTCCATAAGAGTGAAGACACGTATAGAAATATTATAACCGAACATTGGGGAAGAAGTAAATCGATCATTTACATCTAAAAATTTATATTATACAATATCTTCTATCGTTATTTATTTCTTTGAGGTCCTGGAAGAGTGTCATGAAGTTGACAAAAAAGACCAATTTAAAAAAATCTGATTTACTACCCACTCTAGTTAGATAGTGTGGTAAACCTGTAGGAATAATCCGTCCGTTGACCCTAAAAATTCTGTAAGCTATTTTATAGCCAAATATATCATTTAGGAGCAATAAATAAACTTGCGAAAAATCAGTTGTGTTAGCAGAAAATTAGTTTTTTTTTTTATAAATAAAATTTTGTAATCACTATATTGTTGGAAATATAGTGATTACAACGAAATATGCTGTACAACATTTTTTTACTAAAATACAAGGAAAATTTCCTCAGCGATAGAATATGTTTATATTTGCCACGTTTTTTGTTAAAGCCAAGTGTATTGATTTTATATCGCTACACCACGCAGTTGTGAAAATAATTAACAGTAAACTAAGAGAGCTTACCATACCGTCAATTAACATTGATTGGTAGCGATGTAAGTTCAATGCTGGCCGGATAATAAATTTTGTCTTCACTGTCTCTTTCAGCTGATAACTCCCTCTACCTGGTAAATTCGATGGGTAATCCATTCATTACCAGCGGACAAAGGCTTGCGGATCTGTTAGTAATTAATAAATTAATGAAACATGCTAAATGATGTAATTGAGTAGAAGAGTTGATAGCATTAATTAAATGAGCAAAGAAGAACGGATGAGCCTCAATTCATAGGGTATAAAAAATATTTATTATTTTTGTTTGGTTTTTAGAACGGCTCCGACAATATAACCAATGTTTCGGAAATTGTTTTCCATCTTCAGGGTAAAATAATTATTGTAGGTTCAAATAT
The DNA here is from genome assembly GCA_948150685.1 of Rhaphigaster nebulosa. Lineage (NCBI taxonomy): Eukaryota > Metazoa > Arthropoda > Insecta > Hemiptera > Pentatomidae > Rhaphigaster > Rhaphigaster nebulosa. The sequence continues at coordinate 44,831,777 of OX411307.1, forward strand.
ACGAAAAATTCAAATCCGGATATTTAGTTTGAATTAACGCAGGTTTGTTAATATGGACCTGAATTACCAGGAATTCAATATTTTTCCGCAGTGAAAACGTGCTTATTTAAAGGTTTAATACATAATCATGCCTTTTATCACTTTTTATTTACTTTATTATCACTTAAGTCATTCAAATTTCAATTTTGTTGTGCACCATTGATATCAGTGACCTGTTAATTGTAATACTATTGCTGATAACTCACCTCTAGGTAGGTGTAATATTATATAATAACTTCATAACTTCATGCACCTGAAAAAAATTCCGCTGGTAGTTCTCGAGACGTTACATCAGCAAAATATTTCACCTAAAGCTGAAAGCGATTGTTAACTAGTTCATCAAACGAAGAAAATTATTATATATATTTTTTTTTTTAATTTACTGCTTATTAAACAATTAATCATTCAAATAATGTTATATTTTTAATTTATATAGTTGTTTTTTTTTCTTTTCCTTAACTAACCATATTCCATTGTAGGAACAAAACAGATTTTGGGCCTTAAGATTCGAACATTTTTTTTAAAAATTCGGAAATAACTGCGTAGTTGGTGTTTTTAATTTTTTTAAATATTTTTTTTTTCGGATTCAGCATCTCATAAAATTTTTGAGTGGTAAGTTTCAGAATTCTGCATTTTTGCAATGTGTTTCTGAACTAATGGTAATTTTAATATATTTTTAGCAACCATAGACTACTGCATAAGTATTGCTATATGATGATTGTAGGTTTGGAATTTTATTTCAATATATGATTTGTAGAAACAAATTGGAAATAAAAGCAAAATCGGTTTTCTAAAAATAATTGCGGTTTTTAATCGTTTTAGACAACACATTTTCCCATGTATTTCATACTTTCTGATAAGTGGTTGAAATATGTTTGATGCTACAAGCTCGTCATATCTCTATAAGTTTGATTGGTTTCAGTCATTATTAATTTAATTGCGATTTTCTTTTTTTTTAATTGTTTTATGTTAAGCAATTTAATTCGTTTTTATCGAGTTCTTAGTAATGAGCCTTCGTTCGTGTTTTGTGGCGTGAAACTGCATTGGTCATCAACGCCATTTATTAATTTATTTATTTTTTCCCATCATAAATTTTTATTTATTCATTCTTTTAAACATATGTACACACACACAAACACACACGCAGACGCACACTAGCAAAGGAATTTAGTGACTGTAACTTTCAACCTATCTGCTATCTATATACTTCTAAGTCATATGCCTGATAACAGATTTGTTATAAGCTTGTAATTATTATTATATTGTTATGGCTCAAAGTCATACAGAAGTGGAGTGCGGGTGCTATTACATAAATTTCGGCAGTGTATATGTTAAATAATTTGTGCAGTTTTGTTTTATGTGTTGAATTCTTTGTCACGAAAGATGAGGCTGTTGATTGGTCTGATTTAGATCCGTCGGTGTAAATTATAAAGGCATCCGGCATAATTTTGAGAAGGCGGGAAAAGTGGACTTTCTATTTAGATTGTTCGGTATTATTTTTGGAGTACTTCGATCCGAGATTCAGGATTGTTTTAGGACGTTGATGGGACCAAGGTGGATTATTATTTTCGAGTTTGTTAAGTGTTATCGTTTTAATGAAAGACATAGCAGAGGATATTCTTTCTGACAAGGGAAGCGTTGAATTTCGTTTTTGTCGAAAGGATGTGGAAAACTTAGAATCGAAAATACTGGTTGCTGTGGGTATAATTTTGAAGCATGGGTTATCGCTAATTTTTTAGTGTTTTCGAAAGGTTTTTAATTATATCCTGATGTAAATTATACGGGCCGGATGAAGAAACTTTTATACTGTCCAATATGTTATTGAGTTCCCCCATTGCAAATTGTGGGTTGTAGTCTGGGGTTATATCGTCTGCTCTATTTTAAAATTCTATTTCTCAGGGAGTTATGTATTTCGGATAAGTAATAAGCAAAAGTATTTGAAACGTTTAATGGGTCATCGGACAGTTATCCGTTGACTAATATGGTAAGGCGCGGTTGAGAGGATTTGGAAGTAAATTTCCAGGTTTTTTCCCAAACAATGGCAGAATTTGTAGAGTTGTTTATACCATTCACGAAATTTTTCCACGATTCGGTTTTATATTGAATAGGTGTTTTTCTGCAAATGTTTTTTGTATTCTATTCGATTTTCGGATGTCACGCATTTTTGAATATTTTTGTAGGCCCTACGACTGTTTTTAATAGTTTCTTTGCATTTGTCGTTGAACCATGGGACTCTTTTTGCGAATCCAGATGTCATCGGTATGAATGCCTTAGCTGCTTGGATGGATGATTGTGTTAGTACTGGCTGCGCACCCTTCCTCGAAACTCAAATCGCATGGAGAGCTTTGTGGTGGAGTAGCTAGGGACGTAAATTGAAGCTAATCAGCTCTATCTAACAACCATCTGGGTTTCATTTGGCACGTAGAGTTTAAATTTGAGGATTTTATTAAAATTGAAAAATTATCTCCACTCTGTAGATCGGGAGGAACCGTCCAGTCTAGATTATTGTATAGCGTAAAACTGCAAAATGAAAGGTCTAGAGCGGAAAATGTCGTATTAAGTAGGAATAGATCAGAAAGTTCAATAAAATTGCCTTTTATCTTACCATGCGCTTTAAGGTTTTGAGAGCCCCATAGGGGGTTGTGGACGAGGTAATTGATTCAATGTGTCTAAGAGATGCTATATATATATATTGAACGACCTGTGGTAGGTATAACAGCCGGATAAAGTGAAATCAAGATGGATTTTAGCTGCTGCAGCTAGGAGGTGAATGTTTATTGGGATTAATTCGGAATATGTAGATTGGTGTATGGCAAGAAGAACACCCTGGTATCCATGGTTTGTATTAGAGCCACCGGAAATATTAAAGTTTTTTAAAGTTCTTTTTTCGTGATTTAGAAGATTGATTTCCTGAAGGGCTCTTATTAACACAGGGTTCTTATTTCTTATCAGAATTTTAAGATGATTAAAATCTGTTTTTAATCCGTTACAATTCTATTGAAGAAAGGACATATTTATTACTTATTAAAGAATAGAAAAATAAATAAAATGAAAAAATAATTGAATGCTATTTAAATAAATTTAATTATGTGTTATTTGTTTTATTATTTTGTTTCTTCTTTGGCATCCTCTCTTTTGTTGAAACTCAAAACCTTCCTCGTCCATTTTATTATTGGCTAAAGTCTCAGTTATTTTTTGATTTTCCTAAAAATAATATAAAATATTGGTCTTAATTGCAGCATTTTTTTTTCGATTGTTTTATTTTGGATTTTGGCAATTTATGCGAAAGGCCTATTTAAATGGGTTGGGTTTTTTTTTCTTTATATATTTTTTTTTGCTTCGTTTAGATCTATTTTATTATAAATATGTATCGCTTCAGTTTCTTTTTGCATTTTGAACATGGGACACGAGCGGTCGAGGGCATTATGTGAATGTTTTCACCATGTGTAGGTTGGCTACACTGAACAGATACTGTTTCTTTTTTAAATAGTGTTGTAGGGAGGGAAAAACCCAAACTATTAAAACAACGTAATGGGTTAGGAATATATGGCTGCGCTCTAATTGTTTCATAACCAATTTGTAATGTTTCTGGAGGTTTAGGAGTAGGGAATGTTACTATGCAATTATGGGCTAACATTTCGTTACCGTTATTTTTTTTTTATTTAATCCTGACGATGTCCTTAATTAATGGATTTAATTCCTTTTTCATTTCTTCTAATTCCATATATTGGAAATCATGGAATTACATCGGACCACGCCCTTGCTTTAATTTAAGGCATTATGGTCTGTTATCGCTACTGGATATTGAATTCCAAAGCCTGTACAGGATAATAGTTCGCTAGGTTGCTCACCATTTAATGTTTGTATTAATAAGGATCCATCTCTTAATTTTTTGACATTTTTTACATTTCCCACCAGATTTGTTATAATTTTATGAATGAAAAATGAAGAAAAAGTCTTCCTGATCGAGTCTTTTTGCAATTAAATATGTTGGCATTATGTTTTCTGCACTTTGGGGAATAATTTTGTCGGGAGGAAATTTAATTCTACCCCAAGCCCATTTTCTTTTTTTCTTTTTTTTTTGTTAACGGCTAGTGAGTTCGGGAGGATCCGGAGGCTTCCCCATTTTCCAATTGAGTTAAAGAGAAACAAATTAAAAATTTAAGAATATTTAAAGGAAATTGTTAATAAGACCAAATAAAATTAAACAAATAAAAATGTATGTAGAAATAAAAAAAAGAAAGAAAGAAATTAATAAATAATATGAAAAAATGCTTATCTGTTCAGCTCTGTGAAGGTAGGTTTCTGTGGCCCTACTATCCGAGCTCAGGACATTAACTGAGTAATGAATCTTTTTAATTATAAATGTTAATATGTACTTTGATAGGTTTTTATTAATTCGTTCAATATTGATTTTCTTACGTCCTTTTTAATATTTTAATTTTTTTTATGTTTAAGCAATTTAATTAATGTTTTCTCTAGTTATTTGTATATAATATATATTTTTTGTTTTTATTGACAAATGTTAATAAATTAATATTTTTTTTTGTGATAAGCTATTTACCATATGAATATTTGATTGTTAAACTATTAAAGCTATTACAAATCTCAGAGTTGTTAATTTATATTACCCTATTCTTCAGCGCTATGTAAAAATCCTCTTCTTCTCCTGCTTTCAAAGATTAAAAACATCGAGGCCCAAAATATCGATATTGTGCATTGATATATCGAACTACTATTTCGATATATTTGAAAACTCTAGATAAGATATATATATATATATATATATATATATATATCAATATTTTTGTTCGATATTTATATCCCTGACAAGAAACCGTTAAGAAGATGGCTGGCTGAGTTGAACACAGCCACTTTAGGTAGTAACATTAACACACTACATAGCAATTTTTTTAGTTCTGTGCTTGTCGAACAAGCCGGTTTTTGTTAAATTAAAAAAAAAAAATTTGAGAAAATATCGGTTCTCGATGTTCAAATTTTAATATCGATATTACTATATATTGGATAAAAACTATCGGACAAAAATATTGATATATTTTTTTAATGTATCAATATTTTTCCAACATCCCTTCCGTGTGCATGCCACTCATTTATTATTTTCGAAGTAATGTGTTGTTCTTCCTTTTATGTTAGCGGCTATGTATCTCGCCCGTAAAGAGCAGTAGGAACGATGATAATCCTGCAAATTTTAGGTTTATGGAGAGTAGTATTAATTTTCTATTGACTACACGATTTAAGCACTAACAAGTAAATTTCAACATCATTTGGATCTACCAATATAATTGGACGGTTGTAAATGAACTAGGAGTGGCTTGCCAAACAATAAGAAAAAAAAAGCACTTAACCGACCGAGGTGTATCGATTTATGTGTCAACACCTCTGACGGGCACTCCCATTGACGTCTTAGGTCTCCATCATCACCCGTCGCCAAGAAGTGGATGCTTCGCCTCTCGTCTTCTTGAGCTATAGGCTTCCATTGTTAGGCTGAGTGATTGATCGAAGCTGCTGGCATCTACCCCTCAATTCCCAGGCACAGCTCATACACACCACGGCGGATGACATCCCCAACACCGCATGTTCACGGGCGACGTGTCCGGAAAACGAAAAACGACCCCGGCCATCTGTCGATGATGAGGATTTGAGTGATTGCCTAAATCGGATGATGCGCTCAGAGCCCGGAATGGAGCTGTTGAAGATGTCGGATCAACTTTAGGGGAGGGGGAGGGGGTGGGGTGGATGTTAATTCTTTGGAGGCCGGAAAATTACGATGAATGGTTACTTTTCAGGGACAACTATGGATTCAATACTGTATCTCTGGGATGTATCGGTACTTAAAAACTTGGTGGCTATCTTGAATAAAATAGGATAGATTTCCATTTAGAAAATTAACAATCGTGCCGGACCAGACGGTAACATCTATCGGAGCCAAGAATAAGTACAAATAAAAATTACAGATAGAATAAAATATAGTTATACAAAATTAATCAATCGGGCGTTATTAAAATAGTAACAAAGTATAAATATGTAAAATATAGTAAATGTATTAAATAATAATGCATAATTATATATATATATATATATATATATATATATATATATATATATATATATATATATATATATATATATATATATATATATATATATATATATATAATATGGTTGATGAAAACCTCTTCGTACCATATCCCTTTCATTATTATTATAAATAATAATAAACTGTTATTTAATATTTAAATGCCCCCCTCCCCCTGGCATTAGTCTACCGACCAACTCTACTTCCTAAAATATCTTATTTTTTAAATATTTATTGAAAGTCATATTTGTACGATTTAAAAAATGTACTGATATATTTTTTTTTTTTTTTTTTTTAATTTTCAACTGTAATAGATACATATGTAAGTAAATTTTCAGTGTGATCAAAATGATAAGGCAATGACTTCTAGAGGAAATACCTCTATACAAATGGCCCTCAGACGCCTCAGAGGGTTAACAGGAATCTGTTAGAAAGGAAGGCTAGAAACTGGTGGGCTCCAGGGGCGATAAAATTTATAATAGAGAGATAGGTTTCCATTATATGAGCGATATATGGGATTATTGAGTCCATAATGGATAATTTTATTTGTGGCATCCCAAGATTGTTGATTATTGAGGATGTTCAAAAAGTCTTGTAAATGAGCTGTTCGTAGTTTAGAGCGTTTTTCTTAGTAGTGATGTAGTTACGGGATAGATCGCAAATGATAAGCAGTTTCTTCTCTTTTCAGTCTTGCTTGAGGACCCCACGTAAGAAGCTTGTCAAGCTGAAGTCGTAGATAGTGGATCTGTTGAACAAGGATAAGCGGATCATATGAAAGGGTATTTTAGGACTGGGACTCTTTGGCTTACGGCATAAAGTTGATTTAATGTATTTGGCGGAAATCGTGTATAAAATTATTTCATTTTCCTATATTAGCTTGAAATATTTGGAAATTAAAAAAATAAAATTAATTATTTTGCAATTGTTCAAGAATTAACTAATTTTGTTTATTAATTTATCAGTGCGATTTTCAAACAGGGGTTTTTACGCCTTACGAATATTTTCTGCTCAACTAAAGTTACGTAAATGACCTAGCCTCCCTGATGATATTAAGCCTACTACACACTGCTACTTCTGAGGTGACTAGTTGCAATTCATTTTTCGGACTCAGCCCAGACACTGTTCCTCAACAAAAACTGTTTCCACACCAAGATTCATGAATTAGCTTTTCCTTCAATAATTGTTAGTGACGAGCGAATAGAAGATGGTGGATTGCATGAATTATTTTTGCTTATATTTTTTGGATACTGTTGGGATTCAAAAGACGCAGAAAATGCTGGACGCAAGCGAGACGCACGGGATTCACCCTAGACATAAAACAGACGATTCAAAGTGCCCCAGTGCGTACTAGGCTTTGCACATCTAAAAGTATACACCATAGCGTCTAATTAAAAAAAATTTCATTTCGTAAAGTTATATACCAAAAAGAAGTGTACCAAGTTATTTTCTAGGGAACATTTAACAATGATTCAAACAATGTACACACTAAACTGTTAATTGGACTTCCCTCGGAAAAAATGTACAACATATATTGGGCTACAAACCGAATATATGTATTCATATGGAATCTGAATCCTTAGCTCACATTCGAAATGGAATAATTGAATCGTTTGAGATTCCTAACATTCTTCACCATTCAGGACGTTGTCCAGGAATTCGGAATCCTATCTTGATTAAGCATGGAATAAAGTATTTTAATTGCAAAATTTGTTTTCAAATAGTGTATAAAAATATTTTCTGTATATTATTGTTGTTCTCCTATCCTCAGATCGAATTGTGTTAAGAAGATGCTATCATTCTGGGATGGAAATAATTATTTTTGTTACCAAGTGGGTTGCATATTAACTATTCATAAAAACTTTTGTAAGGTTACGCTACACTAAAGTACACCATCTACATAGATTACTGATTATTTTTTATATTTAAATAAATAAATATGTAATTGTATTATCTATAAATATAAGTAGATTATTATAATATTGTTGTCAATTTTTACTTTCACTTAGCTATATACGAAGTATATAGAAAGGGGAAGTATTGCGATCGTGAAAATTTTCGAATTCGAACTTTCAACGGAAATGCACGTTTTAAGGTCCACTGAGTCCAAATGACCAAGCCTCGCAAAATGGTCTGTGTGTATGTGAACAGTCTAGCTCAAAAACGAAAAGTCGTACGATACTCAAATTACGTATTTAAGGTAGGTATATGACTGTGATGTTGCAGCAACTTTTTCGTCAAAATCGACTGACCGGAAGAGCCGCTTTATATAATCGATTTTACACTTTTTTACAATGTTCTCGAAAACGGCTCTAACGATTTTGATGAGACGCCTAAATTTTTCTTCATAAAAGCCTTTAACTTTTCATTTCTGTAGTAAATCACCGAGGAATAGCAGGGAAAAAAGTTATGATGAAAAGAATACTTTATTTGCGCATAGCATAAAAAGTATGCATTTTACGGTAAATTATGTACAGAATTGTATGAAAGGTGATTAAATTATATAAAAAACAATAAAAGAATCATCAAAATCGGACCAGTATTAGCAAAGATACAGCGCATCGGATTAATCGGAATTAGCTTATTATATTATAGATTTTACACTTTTTTACATTTTTCTCGAAAACGGCTCCAACAATTTTGATGAAACTTGCCTAAATTATTCTTCATAAAGGCCTTTAACTTTTCATTTATGTAGTAAATCACCGAGGAATTGCTGGGAAAAAAGTTATGATGAAGAGAATATTTTATTTGCGCATAGCTTAAAAATTATGCATTTTACGGTAAATTATGTATAGAATTGTATGAAAGCTAATTAAATTATTTAAAAAACAATAAAAGAATCATCAAAATCGGACCAGTATTAGCTAAGATACAGTGTATTTTATGAGGAGCACAAGACCCTAGATGGATAAATAAGCGCACCCGAAAGGAGACGGATGCGACCGAACCTCCTCCACCAATCCGCCAATCTGTTGTAAACAATACCGTCTGTAATAAAGTAATTTAAGAATACAAAAGCGGAAATTAACTTAATAATTTCTACTTTCAAATTATTTAATAGAAAGAAAATTTTTCCATGGAAACTAAACCAGAAACTTTTAAAATATATTTGCAACTTGGCAAAGTTAAAATATTTAGGTAGTGTACAGGATTGTTGTACTAAAATAGTTTTAAAAATATTTTATTGTACTTAAGCGGGAGAAGATGTGTATGCTGCTAAGTTTATTAGAAGCTGTGTTTATGTGAACTCTTAAAAATTGTATTAAAAAGATAATTATTATAGGACGGTAAGGGAAAGTTGTGTGATGCGCGCACCGCACCAGATTTTTTTTAGCTGCTGTACTGAAAATTATTCTTTCTCATTTTGAATTCGTACTTTGCGGAGCGCAAACGTCACGCCAATGCCACATCAAATTTCTATTCACTGTCACGATTCAATCGTTACATTTTTCTTTGACCGGTTAATTTACGTCGCAATACAATTTTTCAGTGAAGAAAAGTCACAAACGTAGTTTCATAAAAGATTTTTTTTTTTTTTTTTTAAAACAAGGTTATTCTCCCGGTTGGGGTGAAACATATGAGGAATTGTTGAATGCATTTGGAATTATTCGCACAGTAAAAAATATGTGTGGTGTATTGTCTATCTCCAACCTGGTTAAGTTGGTTTGGAGTGCTATTGATGAAACAACAATGATCGTTAGATAAAACTTCAGATAAAGCAGAGTGAACTGTATGCAGCAGGAGGACTTTTACATTACAATAAAAAAAAATTTAAAAATGGGTTCAGTTGTCGACTAAGTTATTTAGTGAGAACTTGTCGATTTAAGCATTAGTTTAGTTAAATTAAGCAATTTCGAGACTTAATTTTCAGCACTGAATTTAATTTTCCGAGGGAATTTCACCGAATATCTGCCGTAAATGAAAATATCTTAAACTGTAAATTTAAAAAAAAATATTATAAAATAAAAATAAAAAATATTATAATAATAATATTATAAAAATATAAAAATAAAGGCACGCTGCTGCTATTTCACCAATTTATTTATTACGATACAAATTGTCGGCCTACAAGCCATCCTCAGGCATCTCTGTAAAAGGCCCTTATCCAGTTCAATTTATAACATATCACAGAATTAATTATACTTAAATATTCTCATAAATACCATATACATACTAAAATTATTTAAAGTGCATATACTGTTATATTTAAGTCCAATCTGGACCAAGTCGAAATATACAGCGTCACTAAAAAAAATAATAAATAAATGTGATGACTGAGATGGCTCCCTTATTGTTATTTTATTTTTTAAGTTGTAAGTGTTTTATTGATATCAACTTAATAGGAATTTTGCATTTTAAATTGTAATGAAATTTGATCCAACCTCAATTTTGTTATTGTGTTTTTATTATAATTATTAATTTTTTTAGTGATGCTGTATATTTCGACTTGGTCCAGATCGGGCTTAAATATGACAGTATATGCATTTTAAATAATTTTAGTTTGTATATGGTATTTATTAGAATATTTAAGTATAATTAATTCTGTGATATAATATAAATTGAACTAGATAAGGGCCTTTTACAGAGATGCCTGAGGATGGCTTGTAGGCCAAAAATTTGTATCGTAATAAATAAATTGGTGAAATAGCAGCAGCCTGCCTTTATTTTTATATATTAAAGTATTCACCTAAATCAACAAACAATTATAAAAATATTTTTATAAAAAAAAAAAATATTTCAGAAGAGAGAAGAAGGAATCCTTGACCAAGCCACGAATAATCCTCAGAAGGATATAATGTTGAGAAGAATAAGTATTTGTGTTTTCGTGGTTAGCGTCTATCCTAAACATGAAGAGAGGGTTTGGATTCCAGGATTTTTTCAGTAGAGCTCAAAATGAATCGTAATCAACTCAGTCTTAGGATAAGTATATATAAGATAATATATAATATATAAGATAATATGACTAACATCTCAGTCATATTATCAGTTCTAAAACTGAAGTACAGGTTGTGCGGTATTGGAAATTGTTAACAATCATGTACCCATCCATTCCAGAAATCCAAAATGCAATTCTATTCGTCAGGCCTTGTTCCCTGAATACGGGGAGACGCGGATTCATTCTTCATTTTGTGTTTGAACAAGTCGCGTTTGGAAATAATGTCGCTACATCTGTATTTCATTATTCAGTGTACTTGTCGGAGTTGTTTCAAAGTACAGTTTGGAAGAGGCGTATTCGTTCCTCTCTTAAACTTTTCCTGAGGTGGTTTCCTTCCCTTTCAAAGCAGGGAGATGCTGACATATATATAAAGAGGAAAGACAGGAAAAAGCACTAAGTCGCTTTTATTTATCTGCGTTCTATGAATATTTTATGCTGAAAGTACAAAAGTTGCAAAAAGAGGATTGTAAAACCTCAGGTAAATTGAGGGCGGTAGCGGATGGTGAAAAGCCAAACTTCTTTTCTTGAGAAATATGGTTGCTTTGTTGATGAAACCTTACATCTCGAAAACAAATGAAGATTACGCACTAGAGATTGTCCGTAGTTGAGAGGGGGGGGGGGGCTTTTGAATTATATTCTTCCTGCCCTGGTGCCAGAAGGGGCTACGCTTATTTTTGTTCTTAGCGGGATGATGGCAAACAATAGGATTCATCATGCTCTAAGAAGAAAAACGACTCCCGGCGTGGCTCTGGTATGATTTAATTCTGGTCTGGGCTGTTTGCAAATATTATTTTGGATAAGACAAGGCAATAAATATTTATTTAAATAAATGCAGAATTACATTTTATCTTAAAAATAAGGTTATAAATATTTTAATGATAACATTGTAATTAGTGACCATAGGTACAGTGGTTGCGTTCGCAACTACTTTATGAGATCAATGATTGAGCCTATTACCGAGAATTTAATTTATTTTTTCCTTTTTTGGATCACAATCTTCTACTATAAAAATCATCAATGATCAAATTTTATGTTTATTAAACCTAATTAATTGTAATGGTTTCGGTTTTTTTTTTTTTCAATTCAATGTGTGCCTTTTTTTGATTCAGGTTAAAAAGTGTATAAATATTAACGATACTTATTTAAATGTCCATCATAACTAAATTAATGTGAAAAGTTTGTAATAATAACGCTACTAATAGTATTAAATATTCATTACTGTTTTGGCTTTCCTTTAGAAAAATTTCTATCGAAAAATTTGACAATTGGAGACTTCCTTACATAATATGTCACCAATTTAATGAATAGCGAATACTAACAAATTAATAGTTTCGTGCATTTCATTCCTAAGCATGCCTGAACTGGTTAGTTGACTTCTTTATAATGAACTTTAACTAAAGAAATTTAAGCTATTATTGTAATTTTTAATCGTGTACCCTGCTTAGATAATTTTAACTCTAATTGGATTTTCCTTCCTATTCCTATATTGGAATATTCTATTACAAAAGAAAAACGTTATATATATTATATTTAAGATAAAATGAATACATGAGTGGATTAAGGTGTTATGTTACAAATTTTAAGTTTTGAGAAAATTACTGATAAAAGTTTTTTTAATGGCATAACATTTCCAATTAACTAAGAAATAATGCAATTAACCTAGAATCTCGTGTTGCTGCTGAAGTTACAAAGCGAAGATAAGCACTTAAAGCATTCATTCATAAGGAAAGATTTTTTATACTGTCCATATTCGCCTCGTAATTACAGATGGATTCTGGATTTTGAAAAATCAATTCCGTGCTTTGAAAAACCAATTGAACTTATTGAATTATTTACATAAATTATCATATTAGCTGAGTCAAAATTGTTCAATCGCTGATTTCCGTTAATTTTTTTTTTGTTATGACTTTTTTATATGATTTATATTACAAGAAACATTCCATGACTTAACGAACCGGAATATTAACAAAATTATTTCAATTTCGACCGGGTTATTTCAATGTACTAATCCACCTCCGAGTAATTTAGGATAATTCATTCTTCATTAATTACATTATGACCTTGAGATACGACTTATCTTGACCAAATGGCACGGAACGGTAGGGGCATTCCACGCCCGGTTAATTCGTTTGCCGCTTGCATTCCCGATATCGCCGGTTATTCGGAGCGGTGGCAATTACCAAACGACCCCCGTGTGTCCGGTTCGTCATTGTGCCCCGTGTACCATTGAACTCCCGACTCCTTTGTGGTGCAAATGGATAATTTACATCAGCTATGTCATGATTACTGCATGCTTCATCTCACACGGCAAAGTTACACTATATAATTTCAAAAGTAAACAAAAGGCATGAGAATATTTTTTTTAAATACATTTCTCCTCTAGGAAAAATCTTACTCAAAATTTATTGTCGAACAATTTCGTTTTCATAGCAATGTCGGGAGGAGGGGGGGGGGCAATTCCCAGGAGGGGATGTGTAATAATAGAGTGTAATCAAATGATTACTTTTATATTTAAAATCGATACCTTGCCTACTCTTTAAAATTGGCCAGGTGTTTCAAAACATAGAGCCAGGCTATTCAATTACCCTTCCCGACTTAGTAATCGAGGATCCCACGTACGAGACATACTTTCGTGGATCAATCACCCACTTAATTTTTATTTTAAACAAACCTGTTCAACCTCTGAAGGAACCATGCACCCCATTTTCCCCTCCATTTCATTAATATCCCGAACGACGTTTGGGGTGCTATAGCGTTGTTTAGATTAAATATCAAGTAAATCGATTAGGCCTTTAAACTGATTTATGCCTAAGCTGAATTTAAATGAGATATCTGGCTCAAAGAAAATGAAAAATATTTAATAAACACTGTGGTTGTTTAAAAAATACTTTTCAGGATCATAAGGGATACCTATTCATAGAAACTTGACTAATTCATATTTTATTTGTATTTATTCATAATATATATATATATATATATATATATATTATGTGAATATTTTTTTTTATATATTCCCAGATTGGCATGTTTGGCCTTACGTGGATGTTTTAACAATTCATAAAATTTTTATGTTGTTTTTGTTTTATGTCATTTTTGAGTTGTCAAGGTGGGGGTATAGTCTCATACAAAAGACAACCCTAACAATTCATAATGTTTATAATATTTGAATGATTGTACATTCATAAACTAAATAAATAATAATGATAAATTGAATAAAATAAATAATCAAAATTATAATGATAGAATAAAAAAATAAAATAAAGCAACATTTTCATAATAAATAAATAAATTAAAAACGAAGATAAATAAAAATGAATTGATGATTAGGAATAGGATAGGACGTAGATAGAAAAAAAAATGGATAGTAATAAAAAAAAAATATAATAATAAAGAAGTAATTAAAGAAAATGTATATAATAAATAAATACACAGAAAGTAGATAAGTAGGTAAGGAATGAAAAGAAAAATAAAGTTTTTAAAAGAGTTCGTCGAAACGAGAGTTAGGCAAAAATTCTAATTAACATTAATTGTTATCTAAATTTTCTGTAGCTGATTGCTGGCAGGTTCTCTGATGATGAAAAAATAAAGTTGTTATTTCTCACTTTTGGATTAACATTTATTAATTGTGGGAGATGGAGGAGGGGCGGAATATACCAGAATGTTACCGTTAACGCATCTGCTTACAAGCCCAAAAGTTGTGAGTTCGAATCCCGGCCCCGGGATTCCCTACACTATTAGGCATCCTCCGGATGTGTGGCCCGTCAGCCTACTAGAGGCAGCTCACACGGAGTAGGAGTGCTTTGCAAGAAAACACTTTCAAACTTGATCTGTTTTATGTCCCATTGAAGTAGATGAAACAATGATGAATAACGAAAAAGCCTTTTAAATGCATTACTTTGCACTTTGCAACGTATTTTACAGTTAGAGCGGAGTATGGGTTTGAAGACTGTAGATGGTGGAACATTTATTTACCATTTAATGGATGAATGTACTTATTCTGCAATTGAATTACTTAGAAATGAACTTAGTCACCGATCTCTTTGATAGGATAGGCTTAATATACTCTGAACCAATTTTTCGATTTGGAAAAATACCTTTTTGTTTTTATTCTAGTTGTTGGTAATAATTCTTAATTATGCTCTCTTTAATGCTTTCTATATAATAATGCTGTTTGTATGGCATTAATTATATAAACTCAATTGGTGTAGATAATTTTTTTTTATTTTAGTCAAAAAAGTTTTATTTGATCGATTAGCCAATATGTATGACATCTATAAATATATATCGTGTTTTTTAAGTTATATACCTCAAATATTGATTCAATTTTTTTTTTAGGTGAGCAAATTGATTCAGAACAAACATTTAGAAAAACAAACTCCGGTTAAAAAGTAAGTAATATCATTTTTTTAAATTATAGTCTGAAGAATTTCAGGTAAAAATAATAATAAATTTATATTTTATTTAATTACAGATATTTTATTTTTATAAATTGGCAGTCGTGTAAAATAGTAGTAGAAGGACTTACTGGACAGATCCAAGAGAAAAAGCCTAGATTCAAGACTTTACGGTATTCATGGTTTGTATAGGGGTCTATGCTATTCTCCAACTACCTGATTAATCCATGTTCATGTCATGTGCTCTCGATAATTTTCATCGCAGTATGCCATTTACACTTCTTGACAGTCGAAAAAACTCTTTAATAAACTTTCTGAAATCTCTAAGAACGGCCCTTAAAATTAATACCTACATATAACAATTTGCATTGTCTTGTGACCGATTTGAATATTCAGTAAATAAATTTTGGCCATCTGAAATGTATAATGTTATTATTAATTACAATTATACAACAATTTATTAGCATTAATTTCACTTAAAATGTACAGATTAAAGAAATATCGTTGGGTTTGAACCAGCTCATATATAAGCCAGGTTAATAGAGTTTACAATCGTCTTTAGCAGTAATCCATCTAGTATCAGTGACTAATGTACAAACATTGCTTAATTCAGTTAGCCTTCGGTTCTTTATAATTGTGCTATATGCTATATTTATTTGCTTATAATTATAAAGTAAAAACTTCTTTTTAGATCCAAAAAATAATCAAATTTTTTAAGTACGTGAAATATACCTCTTTATATTTTTCGTTTTAATTTATTTTTATAATTAATGTTTCAATTCCATTACTGCAGTATTTATATATATATATATATATATATATATATATATATATATATATATATATATATATATATATATATATGTTAAGCCGTTTTCTTTTCTATTTTTCAGTGCAGCGGCCAATTTTCCCAATTATAGACATATCAAGTAACCTATTAAAAATGTATTTTACTAAATCGGGCAATATTTATGTTTTATATGAAAAATAAGACCGCGTAAAAAAAAAAAAATAAATTTTATAATTGGATATAACTCCTAATTAACCTGTTAAAGGTTAATTTTCATTCACTGTATTTAAATATTTAAACTTAATAGCTAAATAGAAAGTAGCTTGCAATTAATAATTTGCAATTAGCATTTAAAACAAAACAATAGAAATCTCATTATTAGAATTATCGGAAAATAATTATTAGAATGACTTTGGATTAATAATAATTAATTATACTACAGATTATATGAATATATTATGAAATATGTCATTATTACTAATTGCCCTCGAGTGAGTGATGCTGTAATAATTACTAATAAAACAGTTTTGAAAAAAATTAAAAAAAATAGAATCTCTAAAAAATACTGATTATAGGAACTGACTTGCATTAAAATAATTGTTAAAAAGTTGTTCATAAGTATTGTAGATTTGGAAAATAACATTATTGATAAAATTACACGAAATTTCATTTTGAAATTATATATGTAGTTAGTAATATTTAATTCGTGTATGTTAATCTCTGTTATCCCAATTACACATTCCTCTTTTTTTGGTGGTCAGTCCTAATTAATGAAAGGCAATCAAATTTTACTAATGGGATGTATCTCAGTAGAAACTCTCTGTACACTTCAGATCAATGTCAAGGTAAAAATATTCATGTATGAAAACTATAACTATAAATATATCTATAACTATTTCTGAAAGAGACATGCACTCTGTTTGATGTCGAATGGCGCAGTGGCTTTTAGCCCAAGAACATGGATTATAAATATTAAAAAAGATATGCTCTGACCAGGTGACCTCCAAACTGAAACTGTAAAAATTCATTGGCCTCTGTACATCATGTATTTATAGTATTTCCACTCAAGGAAATAAATAATAAAAATGAAATCGCCATACTAAATAAACATATTATAAATCACGTGTCTAAATTAGGGTGTAAGCAATGTCAATGTGTTTTTACATCGATATGAAGAAATTGATAGTTTACTTAGCAATTAAAGTTATTCATCCAACAAAGCGATGCCCTTCTTCAGAACTATTATCTTGGACTCAGACTTACTTTCGAATCCCACTCTATAAATAAATTATCCTAAATCTGTACAGACTGTGATGTTACAGTCTTTTTTTTATTTAATAATAATTACGCGATATTGTAATAATTTAAAGGCTTTAAACAAAAAATCATTAGTATAAATAAACAATGGCAATGAAGCTGAGTATGTTATTATAAGTTTATGTATATGGCTATAATATTTAATCTCTTAGGATAACACTTAATCTCTCTTTCTCTTCTTCTCCTTGCCGCTACGATCCGCATGAGACCCCAACGATTCGTCGTCATTCTTCTCGGTCCGCCGCATCAGCCCGCCACTGCCTGAGCCGAATCCGCCTCGACGTCCTCTAACCATATGAGCGGTGGTCTGCCTCTCCTTCTCACTCCACCAGGTCATCCTTCCATTATCTTCTTTGGCAATCGCTCTGCTGCCATCCTCTCCACATGTCCCAGCCATCTGATGCGTCAGGTTTTGATGAGAGTGACAATATCGGCCGTACAGTTCCATCAGCCCCCTATTGTATCTTGACCTCCATACTCCTCCTTCGATAATGGGTCTGTATATCTTACGAAGGATTTTCCTCTCCCATATACATAGCAGTCTCTCATATTTAACCGTCATGGTCCATGTTTCGCTGCCATGCGTAACCACAGGGCGAATCATAGTTTTGTACACAATTTTCTTTGCTTTTCTTGAAAGCCCCCGAAACTTCATTACACCCTGAAGAGCAAAGTAAAATCAATTCCCCGCAGCAATTCGGTCCCTATGTTATTATCGGCTGTTACCAAGGAGCCAATGTATTTAAATAGTTCGCGTACCTTGAAACTATGCGTGCCTATACTTATGCCCTCTTCATTTTGTAGCGGTTGGCTTAGGCTGCTTTTTATCTAGACGGTTTTTTCTTCTTTAATACGAAGACCTCGGTTTTTTCCGCTGCTTCAAATTCCTCCTATGAGTCTGCTAGTGCTGGTAGGATTCTTGCAGCGATCTCCACACGATCCGCATATGCCAGTTGTTGCGTCAAGCGGTTGCATATGGTTCCACCTGGGTTGGTTCTGATGGCCCTCACTGCTTTCTCTATACACATATTGAAGAGGGTGGAAGCCTTAGTATCACCCTGCATTATTCCGGAAGCTAATGGAAATTCTTCGGAAAGCGCTCCCTGTAATTTCACCCTACCTCTACTATTTTCCGACGTCATTCTTATTAGTCGTATTAATTTCCTCGATACGCCTTAAGAGAGAAGGTCCTTCATCAAGGTTTGTCTGTCCACTGAATCGTTTGCCTGCTGAAAATCTATAAATAAGTGATCCAGATCGATATAATTTTCTAGTGTTTTCTCCAACATCTGTCGGACTATAAATATTAGATCCGTGATGGATCTCCCTCTTCTGAAGCCACATTGGTAGTCACCAACCTCCCTCTCCATATAGACTACGAGTCTTCTATTAATGGCTGTGGATATCACCTTATAAGCAACATTCAGGAGAGAAATTTCTCTGTAATTGGAGCAGTTCAGTTTGTTGCCTTTTTTGTAGACAGGACACAGAAGCGCCACCTTCCAATCATCTGGGACCTTCTCCTCCGTCCATATGTCAAATATGAGCTGGTACAGCTCATACCAGACCTCATCTCCACCATATTTTAATAGCTCTCCCTGAATCCCATCCAATCCTGGGGCTGTATGAGTCTTCAGACCAAGGACCATTTCTATTATTTCCTCCTTGTCGGGTGGCACATCATCCTCCTCCGGCTCTTCTGATTTCAAGTCCCTATCGAGTTCCTGGAGATGATCCCCTTCTGTGTTCCTTAGGTAATTTCGCTTTTTACATTTAATGCTGTTTGTATATATCTTCTTAGATATTGTTTATATTTTACGGATGTATTTCGAAAAATTATACTTAGGGCACGTTTTAAGATATATATATTACTACGCCCCACCCCTCTGCCTCATTATTAATATTATTTACTAACGTTAATGAAATTGTTCAAATTCGCTTAGTCTAGGAATATGACATCCTTGAAGGGGAGATTTAAAGTGAGATTAATTATATTACTACAAGGCAGGCGAAGAAGCTGCAGCAAAAATATTGTATTAAATCATAACTCATTAATTAATTAATGCTTTACCTTCACCTTTTATAATTATTCCTTAAATGAACTATAGATGATTATGTTTATTGATAAAGGAGAGCTGAGTTAATAATGAAATAATGATACATTTTACTAATTAAATATTTAATTTATATTTAAATCAAATATGAAAATAAAACACATATAATTAATCAAGAGACTCTACTTATCAATTATTAATATATATATATATATATATATATATATATATATATATATATATATATATATATATATATATATATATATATATATGTATATATAAATATTTGTGTATATAATAAAGGATATTAGTTTCTGAAAATTAATAAAAAACCAACAATTCATATCGTTATTTGAAAAAAAAAAAATTAAAAACTTATTGTTTGTCATTAACTCTGTTTTTCTTGAAGACTTTGATTGATTTGATAAATTGATAAATAATCATTAATAAAAACGTTGGGATAAATGTGGTTAATTTATTAGATTAAATTAATTTATTTATTATTTAGTAATTAATTACTAATTTTGCTGAGGAGACAAAATGGACCCTTAGATAATTTTTTTAATTAGCCTTTTCTGATTTTTGTTATTAAGAACCATTTAATTTATTACCTCTTGCTCAATGGAACACAATAACTTTTATTTTTTCAATGTTCTCATCCGTATTGTTATATAGCGTGAATAGTTGAAGAGGGGTTTGTATTTATTCACTCTATCTGTATAGGAGTCAGTAGAAATAGAAATACCATCAGCATGCGAAAGGCTTGGGCCATGAAAATAATTCAAAGCCAGATAAATAAAGACTTTATATAGCGAAAGGGAGGCTCTTTCGCCATATCCAGTCTTTATGGAAGCCCTAACCCCTTTGTAACATCCATATCCTAAGAGAATCTCTGTTGTTTTAATTTGCATCGTAGTGCTTTCATGTAGTTACGTAACTTCTCTTTTATTCACATATAGTTTCTGCCACTGATATATACTTTTTTGTTTAATTCATTTTTATTGAAACAATACTTTTAAAGATTAATGACTCTTTTTAGTGAAGAACGCGAATGTTCTATTTTCCCCTCTTGAAGGAACCAACTCTTACTCATTAACTGCTTAGCTATTATCTCTTACGACCAAATCGGTAATCATTTTTTTGCAACAACTGTGAACGGTCCATAGGTTGTTGAGAATTAACGAACGTAACATAAAACGGTGATTTTAGGAATAAAATTATGTGTTTTTGATCAAATGTATTACAGATACATCATCCACCACTTTTTAAATTCTTAATTCTGATATCTTAGCTAATGGCTTATCTAATAATATAATCTTAGCTGTTTAAGCTAAGATATCAGATATTTATATTTGACTTGGTATATATATATATATATATATATATATATATATATATATATATATATATATATATATATATATATATATATATATAGAGAGAGAGAGAGAGAGAGAGAGAGAGAGAGTGAGGGAGAGATTTTATATTTGATATTTGAAACCATTTACGTATATAAGAGTTTGGAAAGATAGAAAGAATAAGATTCTATGACTATCTTCTTTTCAATTTTCTCTGAACAAACAGTGTAATGAAATACGTCTTTTATATGGAAGGAAGGTTATTAAACTTGTCCTGGACATAGTAAAAATATACTAAATTTTACATATAATTGAAATACATATTACCAAAATAAAGGATCTCTCTCTCTCTCTCTCTCTCTCTATATATATATATATATATATATATATATATATATATATATATAGAGAGAGAGAGAGAGAGAGAGAGAGAGTGAGAGAGGGAGCAATCCTTTATTTTGGTAATATGTATTTTATATATATATATATATATATATATATATATATATATATATATATATATATATATAGAGAGAGAGAGAGAGAGAGAGAGAGAGAGAGAGAGAGAGAGAGGGAGCAATCCTTTATTT
>OX411307.1:44853554-44866054 GCA_948150685.1 Rhaphigaster nebulosa
CGTCTTTACTAGCTCCAATTAAGGTAGGCAGGATATTTGGATTAGTGCATAACATAAATTATAGAAAAACAAGAACTAAAAAAAAAAATTAAACTATTCTTATTAATAAAATCGGGCTATAGTTTCTTAAACTGTTATTATCAGTAGCCCTAAATTATCTCACTAATGTAATCACATTTGTTTACCCTAATTTCGTAATTTTTTTCATCGAAATCATATTATAAAAAGTTCAAAAGTATAGTTATTGGGTACTTAGTACTAAAATCGTTTTTAAAATTGGTATATTGTTGTAGAATTCCAAAGATTTATTCTTAGGATGTGATCAGGGGCGTGCGTACGCAGGAATTTCTTTGGAGGTGGCCGGCCCTAGAGAAATACAGCTAACATATCTGAAATATAGGTAATTTACAAAATGTCGCCTTTTTTCAAGACCATCTTTGAACATCGGTCGCAAATTTCAGTTGCGGCCTTTTAGAGCAAACTTTCACCCATGGCAATTTCACCGGTTACAAGGAAACATTTTTAAACCAGACGAAAATTTTGCCTTTTTAGAGCAGAATTCGGCTGGTTATAATTTCGCTGTTTACAGAAAAAATAGTGAAAAAACAGACAAAGATCGAGGTGTTCTGAAGATTTCTTGAACAGAAATTGTAGCTGTAATGTCGCCCGCTTAAATTTTTTTTTTTTTAAATCGTATTACAATTTGGGTGGTTTAAAAAATTGTAAATCTGCCGCGAATTCGGGTGTTTTGGTACTATCTGGAACAGCATTCAGCTCGTTTTATGATGTCATGCTGCGTTTTTCATTATCTTTATCTCAGCACATGTTCGCCGATGTTGTAAATCTTCCTGTTAGAGCTGGTTTCCTGAGGATATCGCGTCTGCCGGGATAGAAATTTCATTAAACGCTTCATATTCCTGTTAGTTGAGGCTTTCAGAAGGCATTGTAAGATCCTGAAACTCTTCCAATATCGATCAACTGAAAACCATTTCATTGATCAATTTTAAAAATTAAGTTCGAGTTTTGAAGTAAAAATAGTCTCCCCACATCGTTTTTCTCTCTCTCACACAGTTTAATATTTTTTTGTTTTTCTTTTGATTTTAAGAAAGGAAATATCCCCCCTTCTGCATACTCCGATGAATGTGATAATAACAATATTTAAAGATTTGAATCATCAAAAACTTCGATAAGTCGTTAATTGATCTTATGATTTTTTTAGTATTAATAATAATTGTTACTTTGATTTAGTCATCCAGTATCATTTGTATTTGTTAATTCCATATTTCATCAGTCCTTATAGGCTACTTTAAAACAAAATAAATTCCCAATACACCAAATTTTTCCGATATCGCTTTTGGGTATAATAAGCCAATAAAAATAAAAGGAAATGCGAAATAAGTTATAGGCTTATCAAAAAGTAATCTCTTAGGACAGGGCTTCCCAAAGTTTTACGGACCAAGACCCACTTACGAAAATCATAATTTTTCCTGACCTAGTTGCCAGTTCTGCATATTTTACTAGTTTGGTATAGAAAACTAAATTTTGCTTTATCGCTTTTAAATTATATATATATAACAGTAATTAATTTTATCATTTTTATCGTTATTATTTAAAGTTCTGGAAAATTTCCATTTATTGAAAATCGGAATCATGTTTTTCGGTACTAATTAATTTTCGAAATATAGCAGTTTTTTCTAAACAGCAAACAATTTTTGTTTTTTTTATTTTCAGTAACGGTCCTTCGTATTCGACTCAGAAAAAAAAAATTAACCCTCGCTCAAAATTTGTTTTTTTCGTTTCAAGATACGAAGAGTCCAAAAATTGAATACAAAAAAAATGTCGTCAACCCGTCGTCTGTCGTATGCTGTCCGCGGCTTTTTACCAAGAATACTTACTAGCTGTTTATTTATTTTTTATTTTATTTATTTTTTTTGTTATTTTGTCACTAAAGTCCAGATCACAGTCCTGAAATGTTGGCCAGTTACACGTTTCACGCGCCAATGCCTCAGTCATTTATGAAGATCGAGGAAGAATATTAAGTTTTTTGGAATTATTATACCAAAGGAAAAAATACAGAAAAATTCATTCGAATAAATTTTTATATATATATATTTTTTTTTGGATATATAATTATTTGTAAATGAAAAACCAGAATGCAATAATTTCCAGGGTTTTAATATTTGAATACTGGATTTACATAAATACAAATAATCGATTTTTTATTCAGTTGTTTTTTTATATACCTAATTTATTTCTAGTTATTTCTAAATTATGTATGGTGGGTCTACTACTAAATTATTCATTATTAGTATTATACCATTTTATTATACTAAATTATTTTAACGTTATAACGTTATTATACTAAATTATTATTAGTCTTCGTTAAATTATTCTTATGCTTTTGAACTTATAAACCGAAGTTTCTTAAGTTCTTATTATAGATTAGTATAATAGGCATTCAAGTTTTTGTTAATAGGAATTAAAATAAATCTGGACGAATAAATTCCTTTCTCCTTTAGAATGACCAAAAAAGTTAAATTTATTAATATAGATTGCTTGTACATTTAATGATAATTGTGAAATTTTAATCAACCACTTATCAGTTGTGGAGGTTGTCATGTGAGACCTTCAATATATTGATTTCCATACACAAACAGCTGTCAAGTTTCTAAACAAATAATCTGAAGCCTCGTGGAAACGTTAAATTAATTTTAGGCGTAATGCGAGAATGCTTGAATTCACAAAATTTTCGTCGCGTAATACGAATTCTTATTATCCGGGAGTCTACTATCCGCCTATAGAATCACCGAAACATGTAAATTTATTTATATATTTTACTTTTATATGCACTGATAATTATAAATTTAATCGACCACTGAGGTATATTCATTGGAAACTATAATAAATGGAATTTCAGATAGACAGGGCAAGCAAAATTTGCTGTTTGTTTCTCTTTATAAACAGGAATGAATTTTTTTAGTACTGCTTTTCTTATAAGTACACGTGGATCTTGAAAGTACCGTGGCTTTTAATCCTGAAATATTATACGATTATGGCTTTACCTAGTTTATTGGAACTGTTTTTTTTGTTTTGTTTTTTTTCAGAACGATTGTTCATGAAAACAGAAACACAAATCATGTTCGGATAAAAACAACTGCCGAATACGTATTGTGGTATTTAGAGTTCCGATCTAGTCAGGAAGGTTAATGAATTATGGCCTCATAACTCACAGAATATACACTTTCGCATTATTCCTGTAATAAT
This sequence comes from Rhaphigaster nebulosa, assembly GCA_948150685.1. Classification (NCBI taxonomy): domain Eukaryota; kingdom Metazoa; phylum Arthropoda; class Insecta; order Hemiptera; family Pentatomidae; genus Rhaphigaster; species Rhaphigaster nebulosa. Next base: position 44,856,819 of record OX411307.1, read on the forward strand.
GACCGACATGTTCAATCTTTAGCTATGGGGATTATGTTCTTTATATGTTCATATTTCTAGCTATATATATCTGAAACATGAAATAAAAATCAATAATCTTTGAAGGTCAATTTACAATTGAACCTGGATATTAGATGACGATACCACCACATAAGAGTGGTGGTATTACAAACTCCGTTACAAACTCTGTGGTGCATTTACAAGCTCTGTTCTTCAAAACTTTCCAGCTTTTTCTAGAATATATCAACTGCCAACTTCACAGATTCTGTAAGTACCGATTTGGTCAATACAGAACTATGAGTTGGAAAATGTCTGCATTGCACATTTGTTTGAAACTGGTGTTACAATAACACCAACATAGCCACATATACAAAAAAAAACTAAAGGGGGTTTATCAATAAGAAATTACAGTATACTAAAAATAAATCATTTTATACCTGTGAGGTCATCGATATACAGGTCCTCCTTGTCCAGTTATAAAAAATATAATTTTACGAATGTCTACGCTCAGTATGTGGACTATAAGATGTGAACTTTTTTTTTTAATGCATTGCATCCATAGCAGTCCAGCTGAAATATTTTATTTTTTCAAATAAATCCTGAATGGACTTTCTCAACGTAATAATTCTGAAAAAAATTTTAGAAACGAATTGCACATGTTTTAGAAAGAAATCGATAAGCAGCAATCTGGTGAAAAAATAATTCATAAGCATGGCGAAAAGTGGTTTTTCACGTTTAAGATGTGAACTGTTTTTTTTTTTTTTTTCAGTAACGAAAAAACAGTACGTAATAGCGCTTAAATGTGTGAAAAAAATGAGCCTTGCACAATTGAAATCGGTCAACAACTTTTACAAACAGAAAAAAAAAAGAAAAAACCGCGTAATATGGCCATTTCTGAACAAAGACGCTAATGCAATCTCTGGTTATTAAAATAACTTCTATATTTTTATGCATACCAAATATGTTTATTTTTCTCTTTTCTGTTATCCTTGTTTCTTGTTTTTCATAGCCCTGATGAAGGCCTACGACTTTGACCCAAAACGACAGTATGCATTGTAACACTAAATTAAATTTTATTTCTGATTGAATTTCCAACCACATGCTAGATTTAAATATTTTTGAATGCTGGGAAAATGTAGTAATGGGCTCCTTTCTTTCGATATTCTTACAATCATATTGATGCTTAAACATTTTTTTGTACGGAATTCGAAGTGCTTCTCCACTGCAAATCTTTGGGAAATGTAAACATCTGATTTCATATACGGGTGATTCACATTTTACAGGCAAGTTTTAGTCCATTACAACTTTTTATTAGTTGAGTCTAACCTGAATTTGTTTCCTCCTAAGAAACATTTCTTCATAATAAAATATTAAAATATTATAGAATAATTTTCATTTTCTAATTACTTAAGCTACTAAAATGTCATTACGGAGCACTGACTCACTTCTCAGTTTTCTAGTAAAAATCTATTATTTTTTCTTTCGTAAGCTACGTTAAATGGAAATTAAATTTATTTCCGCTCATAAAGGATAGCGTAAGCATTCTGAACCATATTTTTTTCTAAATTTTTGTTAACTGTAAGGTATGTGTATGTACTTTCCAAACTTTGTCCTCTCACTTTGATGTCATTACCAAGCAAAAAATATTATAGATAAAGCATTGAAAAAAAAAGAGAACAGTGGGAAAGAAATTTTCGGAGTGTAGTGGTAGGCCCTGAGCTGAAGGACATCCCTTAATCTGAAAATCGCCCTTACAATTACTCTTAATTGTTAAAGGGTTAAAAATTTTATATTACAAGGAAGTACAAAAATTGCTTATCTTATAACTGCTTTTGTTGCCTAACTGAAGACGATGTAAGATCAATTCTGTTAGAATCGTGATTGTTATTATGATTTCCCCCTTACATTTATCATTGAGAGGACCTTTGTGATTATAGCGTTGTAAAACAGAAAAAAAAATCCAAGGCCTGACGATTCAGGAAAATGCTCCTCGACTGTGTAGGAGGACATAGCCGGTCAGGTAGGAGGATTATGAGAAGAACGGCCAATAAGTCTGAGGGCCTGGAGCATTGCCAGCCCATCCCAGGCTAAAGCCGAGTAATAAAACAATGTAATCGAGGCAAAAAATTGCCCTGCGGTTAAATTGCACAATGTCGGCTTTTTTTTCTTTTCTTTTTTTTTTTTTTTATGAGCGTTATATGCAGGTACTGATAGCCCTTGTAGACTTGGCACGGGATTGGTACCCTCCATTTGGAGGAACTGGAGGAAAAGTTGGGCTTCCTACGTGATCGTATATTTAAAGTTAACTAGCTGAAAAGAGGAACTCAAATTAATTCCTCTGAACAAGTAATTGTAAAAATGTAAGAAGGCGCTGCCCTACTGCATTCTTCGAATATTTTACTCTCATCTATGGCCTCATCATGGAATTCAATTGATAGGGTGCAATATTTATTATGAGTATTCAGAACTTATGACTGTAGATAAAGACCGGACTTATTAATTATGCTGATTCTGCTTCAAAGTGACAAACCATTATATTTTGTGCGAGGAAACGTCTAAGTGTTTTCTAGTTTATGATTTTTAAATTTTCTTATATATATATATATTCCTATACCATTAATTATTCCAATGTCTTTAGTATTCAATGTATACGAAGTCGTCATCACGACGTATCCGCAAGTTGGACAGTTTTTCTCTTAGCAATATATTTATGATTACTGCTCCCTTCCTATAGGTCGTAGCATGATGTCAAAAAGCCTAAATAAGCTCTCTATCTAATGCAAAACGAATTTTTCAAATTGGACAGGTAGTACCTGAAATTAGCTCGTCCAAGCAAACAAACTGTTCAGCTTTATATATGGTTATTGATCAGGATAAATTTGAAGATTCCAAATTTATTAGACATGTATTTTTTTGTTTTATTTTTAGGTCTATATTGATAATGAACGATAGTCGGGGCTAACCAGGAGGGTAAGCATCCTATTGGTCGCCTTAAATGTAGATTGAAGGATTGTTCTAGGTCCGACCTTGAGGATTTGGGTTTTGATAAGATTCAGTGGAGGGTTTGTAGGCAGGGTTATCGGCATCGAATCTTCGGCCTAACCATTTATTTTTTTATTTCGAGAACTCAATATTTTGTTTTTAAACCTTATTGGTTTTTCCCTCGTTAATTATAATTCGTTAATTACTCTTCAATACAATAGTTGAATTTTTTTTTTAACTAAAATTTATTTGGCTTAAAAATGCATTCGCCAGATTTAATTGATAATTATTTTTATTTTTTTTTGTATTGAGAGGTTATGTGAAACAAGCACTGTGTGTACAATCAAATTCGAATTGCTAGAAGTTTTTTGGAGCGATGTAGGTTCGATACCCACTTAGGATCGCTCATATGGTATTCCCGCGAAATGAATCTTGACAATTCTAGTTTGGTTAGGACAGGATGGAAATTTCTAGGCTGGCAAAAAGAGGCCAATAGTCCCACTTGCTTGACTTCCTCCCCTCGTTAACATAACAATAACGTAAGAAGCCATTGAAGGAACATATTGTTCGATATAGAACATATTTCTCATTTTTTTTTTTTAATGTTTATAACAGTATAACAATTATACTTACAATTATCGTGAGCTACGGTCATATTTTCTGTTTGACCGGCCACTGCTGGGTTGTACGCTGATCTAATAAACTGTGGTCGGAAGATAGGCTATGGATTAGTATTTGTTTACATGCGAGAGCAGCAAGTTCTAGGGTTAGCGACACCTCTAAAGCCGGGGCAGGGTCAGCAAAGTGTCCAGTTGCGCTGAGCAGCCAGTGTCTTTCTTCTCCCGGACAACGCCCACGGCATGACTCCCCCCACGATTTACAAGCTTGTTTTCTTCAAGCCCTCCTTCCGTACGATAAAACAACTAAGTGCCTTCGAGGGACTGAACGGACTTAGTGCTCTATTCGGTGGGTGGTGGTATTGAGTGAAATCTTCTAAATAGGCGATATTGGATGAAATTCATACATAATTTTTTTGATGAATTATATCTTATCAACTGTTATCATTGTGTATTTATTTTTTTCAGTTGTAAAACGAGCAGAAAATCTTATATAAAATAATAGATCGATAAATATGATTTAATCCGTATACTCAGTGATTTTCTCAATTATTATTTTCACTTACCTATACAGGGTGTCCTTTTTAGATGGCCCGGCTGAATTTCTTTTGAACCGATTACGTTATAAAAAAAATAAAAAATACGTATTTAATATTTTTCAATCTAGTTTAAAATTTAGGCCTGTTTTTGAAAAAAAAATAAACGGGGTCTCTCAGATTCAGTACAACTTTAAAATTTCAAATAGAAACCTATGCCTTCCGATACATCATTTTAACGGATTTTTGAAACTGAATTCAATGGTGAAACCAGATTTTAAATTGGTAAATAAATTACAAAGTTATGGTACAAATACATTTTGTTTGTTTCAGTATTAATTCTTTTAAATTGCCTTTACATTTTTTTTTTGTTACACAGGAATTAATTGGGTTACATCGTGTTTGTTATCTTTTTAGCTGTAATTCATTATAAAGGTTTGTTTTAAAGATGTAGTGAAAAAACAGAAATAATATGATTGGCAGTGTTTATGCCAATCATGATCCTGCAACATTAGTTGAAGCACTGTAGTAAAGAGTGGAAAATGCTTGTCGATCCATCGAGTCAGTACATCGCACTGAGCACCAGCGAAGAGTAGCTAAGAAGAGCCAACCTTTGCATCGTCGAAGAGGGTAGGCAGTTCGAACATGAAATGTAGGTTCACCAACCTTTGGTTGTATGTGGTATGGATTTTTTTTTATTATTAAAAATAGCTAACAAAATGCATTATTTTTTTTGAAACTTTGTTCCATAACTTTGTAATTTATTGACCAATTTAAAATCTGGTTTCACCATTGAATTCAGTTTCAAAAATCCGTTAAAATGATGTATCGGAAGGCATAGGTTTCTATTTGAAATTTTAAAGTTGTACTGAATCTGAGAGACACCGTTTATTTTTTTTTCAAAAACAGGTCTAAATTTTAAACTAGACTGAAAAATATTAAATACGTATTTTTTATTTTTTTTATAACGTTATCGGTTCAAGAGAAATTCAGCCGGGCCATCTAAAAAGGACACCCTGTATATATATATATATATATATATATATATATATATATATATATATATATATATATATATATATATATATATATACAATAATTAACTATTTTTTTATTGTTTAGTTTTGTAGTTTCCATTCTGTACATTTGGGTAAAGGAATATATACGATGCTATAATTTCGGAACATAATTTGCATGTTAATAGAATTTATCATACGTGATATCTGGGGAGAAATGTGAAAAGTAAATAAATGCATAGGGGGCTGTGGTCCCAAGGAGCTTAATCGAGGCATGCGGTGGATCTGGGAGGGGGAGGGGTCTCTGAAATCCCTCAACAATGGAATGAATCGATATTAATTCTCATTCTCAAAAAGGGCCCGAAGACGGATTGTTGTAATTATCGGGTAATTTAACTTCGTTCAAAGTTCTTTTAGCTATTTACCATAATGTTTTTCTGGTTCAGATCTCTGAAATAGGACTCTTTTTTTTTCCCCCGCCTCAAAGTTCATTACTGTATTAATCACGTCCGAAAACTTTGATGTTATCCAAGTTTATATTGACGAATAAAGCAATTAGGCTAGAAAACGGAGCGATCCCTAATTCGGTTATTAATTGAGGAGATTTTCGAAGAGGAGAGCAAGGCGTGAAGGAAAACATTGTTTGGCAAATAGATTTCAAAATAAGAATTATGGGTTCCTCTTTTTACTTTTATGGCATCATCTATTTCAATGCCTTTTATTGCAATGGATATTAACTCATATTATCTTTTGCAAATGCTTATATAGGAGACATACCTATTGTACCGGATTATTTACAATGAAAATAAGTTGGTTTTTAATTTTATTACTGATGGACAACACGCCAGGCCATCCTATAAATTTAAATCGTCCTAATATTAATAAAACCTGTCCTGTAACAACCATATTTTCCAAATTGACCTAAAATCCATTGCTATCCTCAGATAGTTCCTAACATTTCGTGATCCAATGTCCCCTAAAACCCGTCAGTTCCTAGACTCCATCCACATCTTCCCCTGCTTTGGTTATGGCTGCCTTGTGTATGGCAGGCTGTCTGATAGGCATGAGACGAGACTGAAGAGACTAATGAATTGTTTCATTAGATTCATCTTCGGGAAACCCGGGGACTCCTATGTCTCCAGTTTTTTATGCCGAGTTAAAGTCACTTTACCCTGTTTTCCAAAAGGAATACCTCCTGAGTGTCTTATCTTTTCCGATCCTTTAGAACCAAAAAGCCTCCCTACATTCTTAATCTGTTTACTGCTTGCTCCTCGTTCCACTCTTTAAACAAGAGATCCCGGCCCACGAACTTATATATTCCTTCTCATAGATCTGCCTCCTTTAAAAAACCATTCGTGCTACCTTGTTCTGGAATTCCTTAACCATCTCCGTTCGTAAAACCTTATCTTTGATATCATTCAAGCATCTATTATTTCTCCATCTCCTTAACTATCATTCTTCCGTATATAACCAACAGTTAAAGTTATCGCTTTGTTTATTTTATTTGTTGTTATTTTATTGTTTATTAGACCAAATTGGTATACTAGATGTGCAATTACATTATATTTTTCAATCATTCATATTCCTGTTTCTTATTTTATAATCCTGTATACTAATTATTTTATAAGAATAATTACAAGCCAGACTAATGCTACTGGCACTGTACTGTTTTGTTATTCTAAGGGGGCTTGTTTTCCCAGAATAAAATTTATTTTTCATTCATTCATCATGTTGGTATGTATGAAAGTTAGTATCTAGGAGGGTCAAATGGCATGCTAGTAATATTTGTCTTAAAAATCAGGATATTCGACTGTTTCAGTTTTGTTGTAATTTTCAGCAATATGTCCGTATCACGAGAAGGAATTAACATTGTAGCCGACTTATTAAGTCCATCCTTGAATGATACAATGAGTAACATAGGAAAACGAAAATGGGTAAGGATTGGATATAAAAAAGGTATGCTGTAGGTGAGTTACCTGAATGAAGTTGCAGTTGAAATTATTGAACGTTTAATAAAGTTAATATTTAATATTAACGAGAACTTGTGAACTTCCTCGGCTTAGGTCCAGAATACTTTTGATGACTTCATTTTATTCACTTTGTATACATAAAACCTTCTTAAATTTTTAATCTTATTTTTTATGTCTGCTTCATTCACTTTCGGTTTACCTAATTCTAATTGGAAGCGTTTAACGGCTTCCTCCCCGAAAATATTAATTTCCTAATGTTTATGTCTAAAATTTTGTATAATTTCCTCGGTTCCAAACATTACTATTAATTTTGAAGTTTCAATCTCGTTCCGCTTAGGCTTTATTCGTATTTGCCATCTTGTTTTTCTGCTCGTACGGTAAAAGTTAGTAGACGTCAGAGTCCTGTAAACTTCATTTTATTATTCTGTCTTCATGTATTCTGTCTTCATTTTCACGGTGGGATGTGTTGGCAAATTCTGCGCGCGCACACAAGCCGATGTACTCGTTCTAGTCAACTTGAATCGTGTAAACGCACCTTAAACCACTGGACGAAGGGATTACACGGGCATTTAAAACTTCATATCTACGGCACACATTTGAAATTATTTTAAAAAGTATGTATGTATTGTAGTTAAATAACAACTGTTCCACAAATTTTAAAATAATTTTAAATACCAAACTGCATAGAAATAGTAGGTATATCTTAAAGAAGTAAAATATTCGACCCTAAACTCCTGTTGGTAAAAGTTGCGACCTGATGCCATGATTTTAAAAAACTCTCCAACTCTCTTAGAAACACAGATAAATCGTGTAATAAATGCTGGAAGAAATATTAGTGTAGAGGAATTTGTTAATTTGAATGAGACAGATATCCATGAATTAATTATTCATAACAATGAAGATACTGATGAAACAGAGTTAATAATGTTAGCAAACTTTTCTCATTCTATTAGTGAAGTGGAAAATTCATTCCATACTTTCAATGATCTAGAGAAAATCTTGAATTAATAAGATATAAATAAAGCGTTAGAAGTATCCATTACTCTATAAACATAATTCAAGAAAATAGACCCGTCAAACAGTGTCACGAGAACATATGGGATAAGAAATAAAAAATCGTCATTTTTTCTTTGCAAGGTTTATTATTTTTTTAGATCATTAAACAGCTCAAATGTGGTAGGATTGGTCTTTTATTATCTTATAAACTTGTCCGCAATTATACAGGAATATTAACAAAAAAATATTTACGTAAACTCACAAAAATTACATTTAAAAAAACCTATTCCTCCTCGCAATCACTTGATTGCTAATAAATGTCGTCATTATCTTCTCTTAAAATAAAGTAATTTCAAAAAATGTTGATAAATTGTTTTGTTTTTCAATGCTAACTTTTGTAATAGTCGATAATTATGGATCTGATGAAAGAAGAAGCATTTTCATTAGATTCATATTGGCATTGATACGTCAAGTTTATCTTGTGTGGTATTCCCTGAAATATCTAATATCCTTGTATCGGTCTTCTAATGCTTCTGAAACATTTCCAATAGGTGTAATCAAAAATGAAATAATGTCAGGTCCGTTTATTTTATGCAATGAGACTGGCATGTAATACCAAAAATAATTCCTCAAATATAAATCTTTCAGCAGTTAATTCAATAAATTTTGGGAAATTAATTAATTAATCACTTGAAATTACCTTCAAAATGGTACCCAAATTAATAATTAATGAAATTTCTATCTTTTTAATTTCGCTGCTTACTTGCGGACTTTCAAAAAATCTTCTTGCGTTGTCACCGCCATTAGTAGAAACAAAACCAGATTTTGATATTTCGACATATGACATTCCTTGAAACATTTTTTTGCATCTTCTCTCGCTACCATCAATCATATTGAAAATCATTTGGTGAGATGGTTTTCAAATCTAAAAACACAAAATCACGGTGAAGGGGCAGGTAGCTAGAAGCAGAGAAACTAAATATCAAAATAAAAGTAATGAAATGAAGTAATTTTGGGTGACCTGATATTCAATGATGATACTCAACTTCTGGTAGTGTTTCTACATTATGGAGCCATAATTGGTAATTAAGTTATTAATTAAGAAGGCTCATGGATTTA